>OZ004681.1:14651770-14764341 GCA_963924505.1 Agonopterix alstromeriana
AGCACGCGGCGCCGGGCGCCCTGCGCGCGCTGGCCGCCGCGGCCGCGAGGCTGCGCGCGCTGCACATGTTCGGCCGCGCGCTGCACTACCCGCCGCGCGAGCTGGCCGCGCTGCTGGCCGCGCGCGCGCCCCACCTGCGCGAGCTGACGCTGCGCTGCACGGAGCTGCACGACCGCCACTACGCGGTCGTCGCCGGGTGCCCGAACCTCGTCGAGCTGCAGCTGTACTCGTGCTGGATGCTGCGGCGCGCGGGGGCGCTGCGGCTGGCGCGGCTCGGGGCGCTGCGGCGGCTGCACGTGACGGGGGCGCGCATGCTGCGGCCGCGCGCGCTCGACGAGTTCCTGCGCGCGCTCGCGTGCGACCTGCGCGAGCTGACGCTCAGCGCGACGTGGTTCGGGGACGAGCACGTGGAGGCGCTGGGCGCGCAGCGCGGCCTGCGCGCGGTGGAGGCGTGGCGCACGCGCGTGACGTCGGACGGCGCGGCGCGGCTGGCTGCGGCGCTGCCCGCGCTGCGCACGCTGGACGTGGACGTGCCGCTGCCCGGCACACTGCTCGCCGCGCTCCGGCTGCACCCGGCGCTGCAGCGGCTGCGGTGTCGCGCCGACCCGGATGACCCGGCGATACTCACATGTGGCCTGCGCGTGCTGAGGCCTGCGGACGCGCGCGGGGGGCGGGTGTCGCAGCGCGGCGGGGGGGAGGGGTACGCGGGGGAGGTGTTCTACTACTGGCAGCAGCACGACGAGTTGGAGCCGCTCGCCGTCGCCTGGAGGACGCCCCTCCTGGTATACGTGTTCAGCAGGGAAGTCGCCGATTGTGATAGATTATAGGTATTTAATTTAGGTAGGTAATAAAATATACATTTAAGAAATTTATGACGTCGTTTTGTTCGAAATTCATCATCAACTTACGTTACTGTCTCCACTATCTAATTACACTTTCCGGTTTTCGGCTCGAGACAAAATACCTGCCATTAAAACAGTCACCCCTCTAAACCTCAGATCAATTAATATATCTAAACACATACGCCCCGCCGCGCCATTGCGCCTACAACTAATTTAGGTATTATCATTATATTATGTTATATTATGTTAGAACGGGAACTAAAATGATCAGGCGCTTATTTGAAGTGGTTACCTCGTCGGTTGATCCTTTGATTAATTTATAGCCTCACGCTTACACTTCTCTAAGTCAAGTAAACGGGCTAATTTTCTTATGTTGGTGTGCGTGATACGTCACACAACTTGTCTCTGTGTGCGTGCATAGTAATTACACTATGGTAATAGGGTTTATCATTATCAGCCTAGACTGGTAGATATTTTTTTCGACGCGTTCGTAGCTTCGACTGTCTTTCAGCTATCTTGACATATGTATAGTTAACTTATCAAAGGTCAGATCATCTGCAGTGTGAGGGTGATGGTATGTGGCAACTGATACTCAACGGTTTCATTGTTAAGAGTCAACGATGCATTGCGGACGCGTTACAAAATAATGAGTTCACTCAAGTTACGCTCTTTTCTTCGTAGTTAAAAAGCTCATCCATTTGGAAACTTAAGTCTTTACATCTATAGGTTCATCAGGCTAGGAAGTCAGGGCTAGTTCCATTGAACTGTACTATTTTTATGTCTCAATAAAGAATTTTTATTTCGGTACCTATTTATTTATTTTATTTTATTCGGAAAACTTACAGCTTACAATCACAATAATAGTTCTGTTAATGCTATACCTACTTAGTACAATCTTTATTTATTTACATAAACATATGCAAAAGATCGCAAATTATCACGACTACGTTCCCCGAGGGAATAGTCAGAGATATTCTGAAACCACAGAACATCCGCGTTTCACTAGTAGGTACCGAAACTCTGTCATAAGAATAATAAATTAATCTATTCTATGACTCTGTCCAGTGTTATAGAATAACTATTATTATGGCAGTGTGACGGGGAGTGAGCCCCGTGGGGTGTGGGGGATTTATAATAAATAATTCATTTCAGATATACGACATCCATATTAATGTATTTCTTCAGACTATATTAGTACACATAAGCAGAAACAGCTTTTATTTAATATTAAACAAAGCGGGTCTGGAACCCATGTGCACATGGGTCCAGTGCCGCACGATCGGGCAATCAGTCCTCCCCAGTATGGTGTCTAGGAGGCCACTAGAACTGTCCCCGTGTCCCGCACTCTTTTACTAATTATTATAAGGACTAGCCTTGCGGTAGCATTTCCCCTCTGCCACGGTATAAGCACAATTGATCTTGTGCATTTACATTCAATTTTACACCTTATCACTAAACCAGACAGCCTATAATTGCGAAATAATAACTTCGAACTTAGAACGTTTGGGGTTCACACGAGACTACTTTTCATGATTTTTAACATTAAAAATTAGAATCTAAAGTTATGGGGAATAAAATCTAAAGTTGCGGATTTCCTGTTACCTCGCCCCCCGCAAAAAGTGTCAGAAATGTTTGTTAGTAGAATTACACGCGTAACCAGTCCACATATAAATAGTGAAAGACTTCACATAAGCAGCACATAGCACAAGGCAATTACTGAGCATTGACTTTGTTGACTAGACGCTTCTACAACAAAACAATCAACTTTACAACGCAACAAATTGTTTCTAACGTGCTGCAACCTTCGGCTAAATGTACCACTCATTTATGTCACTTTGCTAAAAACAAATTATTCAATCACTGTCGTAATACGTTCACAATGCAACTACAAAATGATATGTCATGGCCCACGACCGTAGCAGTGGATCGTCGTTATAATACCTATATTGTGTGTAATGTATGGCGCGTGTAGGCTATAATTTGACCACATCTACAACGAGAGTTTAATAGAGTGTAACCACCATGATACACATTAGTTGTTAAGTGGGGTCCGTATAACACTGTGCCGTGTGGTGTCCGGTCCAATATGACCAACCCCGACGAATGTCGTAATTAAAGAGGCAATTCCTCCAGGCATCTTTAACATCTCCGATGCCCGAACCGTGTGGTGTGGCTGCCGGTTATCACTTCTGCATGCGTAGCATGCTACACGTGATACGGCTGTATCACATCTTTTATCTCGTTCTTTCGCGCGCAAATAGAAAGAGAGCGAAGGTGTGATAGCGCTGTATCACGGTGCCATGCTACCTATGCTGATCATAATTGGTTTGTCGCTCCATCAGATTCAGGAGGGTTTTAACACCGAGAGAGTGCATTATACAGGGTCCTTCTTAATATGATGACACTTTTTTAAAGGGATGATCAGACCGTCAAATTGAACAACTTTCTCCATGGGACCAAAATCGAAACCGCGAATAAGAAATCAGATGTCCCATACATTTGGCTCGAGCAGGTTTGCAGTTTGTATGGAACAGAAGATTTTTTTCGCGATTTAGATGTTGGTGCCATAGAGAAAGTTGTTCAGTTTGACAGTCTGATCATCCCCTTCAAAAAGTGTCAGGAGTAGGTACCCTATATGTTTGGTGCACATACTAATGTATGCCTATTCCTTATAAAACGGTCGCTGTAGTCGAACTCGATTATAAACATTAATATTCAGTTTAACTCTTAAAGATAGCATCGTTAAGTACAGTTTTTCTCAGAGAGCGGGGTCGCACCAGTAGACCAGTGACCAATAGTGAGGCTGGTGTAATTGTTATTCCTACCTATGGAAGAAGAAGCCATAGCATAAGGCTGCGGCTTATAATGGGCCACCTTTCTTACTATTCGTGTCGTATACGAGCATGCATACAGCATGCATTTTGACGGCCCGATAGCACAGTCGGTAGTGAACCTGCCTGCTGTGCCGAGGGTCGCGGGTTCGAATCCCGTAAGGGACAAATATTTGTATGATGAATATGAATATTTGTACCCGAGTCATGGACGTTTGTATCTATATATGTATTCTGTCTCGTTGTCTAGTCATCATAATACAAGTCCAGGCTAGATTCTGGTACTTTAAATGTGACTAGATAATTTGTGTTACAGTGTCCAAGATATATAATATAAGGGTTCTGATAGAGTTTCTCTGCGCGATGAGCTAGCCTCCTATCACTTGGCACGTAAAACCAAATATGCTGAAAGTGAGCATTTATGCTTCTAAAAATACAATATTGGTAGTTTTAACAAAGCTACTGAAAACTTAGATAAGGATTATGGTCATTATTCCATCAAGCCGATGTAAGTTTCTGATAGGAAATCAGCTAGCTAGTTACTTATGTTATAAATGGACTGTGGAGTAAAACAGTCATTACCAATAATGAGAACCATTGATGTGTGGTACATATTAGGTGTAATAATACAGTAATAGGAAACGTGTGCCCGAGCCGAGCCACGGAGAGATTATAATTTACAGCCGGTATTATTATAATACTTATTCCATGTACTTATTCCATGTACTTATTACCTACATTATTAGTTTACTAGCAGCCCGTCCCGGCTTTGCACGGGGTAGACAAATAAATTTTAAGACTCATTTTTCTACACCTTCGGTGTAGGTATATGTAATGTATATGTAATGTAGTACACATCGGTTACATTGTTCAAATTTTACCAAGGATCCCTAATTTTTTTCAAAATCAAATGTAGCCTATGTCAAATTGGAAGAATTAATGATTAAACGAACTTACCTGTACGTGAAGTTCTATCATAATTATATGAAATGTTTCGTCCGAAGAGATTAGCATGAATATACTTGTAGTAGCACACAAGGTGTCGCCAGAGAGCACTGAATTTGAGGGAAAAAAATAAAAATTTTGTTTATGTCGACTCGGTAGTGTCTGACAGCTCGCTTGTCATTTAGTTCGGAGATTAGCCATATTAGATATTTCATGTCCATGTAGCAATATGTAACATGTATGGGAAGGTGTATAACACAGGGAAGGGTGGGATGCTAATCTCTTCGGACGAAACATTTCATATAATTATGATAGAACTTCACGTACAGGTAAGTTCGTTTAATCATTAATTATATTCATGTTTCGTCCTCGAGATTAGCATGAATATACTTGTAGATATTGAGAGGCAATTGCGAAAGACGTGAAATATCTTATAACAAAACATAAGTAATGATCTTGTAATTAGAAGAATCAATATTTTAACAAATAAAAATAATCTTTAACATTTTAAGAAATCAGATCGCTAATCATTAGCATCGATTATAAAAATCAATTAATTTAGATAAGTAACATTATTTAATCATTCCAAGAATGGCTTATTATACTTCTAGCAAATAAATCAAGGCTAAAGTCATTCATAGCAATTCGGTTATAAAATTTGCCGAAGGTGATCGAATTACCACTGCAACAGGTCTTCCTTATTAAGTCTAAGATAACGCCTAACTTAAGTGCCTTGAATGTGTCAGCATGGCTCGTACTGTGATCAGTAAATATTGACATGTTAATGCCTGAGCTACACAGAGTATTTTTAACCCAACGGCCCAGTGTCTAAGACGAGACGGGATTATAAGGTTTCTTTAGGCTGATGAAAAGAAGTTCGTCGTTAGATCGTAAACTCTTAGTTATATCTAGTGGGTAAGTGCATAGGGTAACAACCGGGCAAATTTGTGTTTCTCATGGAAAAAATGGAAGAATTAGGAGCGGTTGCATTGAGTTAATACTAGATGTCTTTATCAAGTCAGAAATTTTAATGATCATATCCTATGATCTCTTTTCAATATTATTGAAAACATTTGCATTCGACCCGTAACGAGAAATAGAAGGGTATTTAGTTTACTAGATATATTTTCCAGTATCAGTTCTTGATCTGGATACAGACTAGCGAAGTAAAGTAAACAACGGACACATCCCAAGTTAAGTTGTATTTTGGCAGAGGAGGTCTCGACCTGAACATGCCTTTGAAAAAAAAACATTTGACTCGATCATCGTTTTCGATTTGCGGACCAAATATTCGTGAAAAAACATATCAACAACTATTAAGGGTGCCGTACTTGGCACCGCTGTTATAAAGTTTAGTTAGAAAATATAATAGGAACTGATGTCTCATAAACGTTCACACCCGGCCTGTTACAGAACTGAAACCACCTTTTCAAACAGGTATTGTACTGCTTAATGGAGCTTTTCGAAAGAGATGCAAACATAAAGTCGAGTGAAGATGGTGGAACACCTCTCCTCAACAGCGACGTTCGGATGAGAGCCCGGCAACCAGGGTAAACTGGTGGTGCATGGTGTGGTCGCTGTAATGCTACAGAATTAGATTTTTATTAGGTTTCAGTATTAACGGTCTTAATATGAGAAAACTCTTAAGTGGTACCTTCACCACGGTTGTGTAGGCCAAAATGGGACAACAATAAATACCCTTAGCCTTTTGGATAATAATTTTACGAAGTAACTTTAAATAAACGAGAAGGGTGAAAACCCATAAAAATAAAAGTCAGACCATGAGACGGTAAAACCGGTGATGGCAAAAGAATCGAAATAACAATGCCATGATATGCAAATTAATGACACTTTCTATTTATGCGGTTAGCAAAAATATATATATCAGAATACTCTTCATATCTTTTGAAATGCGTAGTCCACGAGTTCCCATTCAATGTCTGGATGGTTTCTCCAGGACTCCGCATCCGCAATTGCATTGTCTTTTGAGCTAATATATGAGACAAAAAACATATATTTTCCTTGATTCGCACCATTTCCCTATTTCTGTAGTAACCTGTGTTAAGTGAGGGAATTAAATACCGTCCATACGATTGATATACGGGATGACTGTCGTATTATCTATTCACAAAAGGATTTGGCAACCACGAAAAGTTTTGGCAAAAGTCTTGTGTCCAAAAAATACGGCTAGGATCTCTAGATAGTTGTTATGCTGTTAACATTCCTCCTTATTCCACATACCACTGTCTCTTTCATTAACGTACGCCGCCCCCGCCCAGTCGTTGAGGCATCGCTAGAACTATTAACCGAGTTACTACTCACCTTTGACCACCATTCTAAATCGGAAGCTAAATATTCTGGTATATTCATAAACTTATCGTAATTATCAACACCTTGCAAGTTTAAAAAAATACAACTTTCCAAGAATTGTTGTTTTTGGTTATCTACAAAAACAGCCATATTCGATGGCTTAATATACCGATGAATAGATCGATGTAAGAAGACCTCTAAACCTAGCAAAATCCCTAATTTTGCAGCGCCGTTAAATTTGAAATCGATTTATTTCTTTATGTATTTTAATATTATGTACGGTGGTAAGCTAAATTGGCAATTTTTGGTGAGTGCAATATGTATTCCAAAAATTTGCATGGGGTTGCTTTTATCAGTATTTATTATGAACTCTAATGCTTTAAGCAACCGAACAGTATCAGTGATGTTTTGGACACAAACAGAAAAGCTTTGAGCAATTAACAAAATATCGTCCAAACAAATTGTTGATAAAAAGCTATAGGACCTGAGCAATTTTATTACAGTTTTCACAATTTAAGTAAAAACGCTCGGTGTATTATTGAGACCGAAAGGCAACACATTGAGTTCAAACAATTTTCTATTCCATTCAAATCGTTGTATCTATTAGATTCATCATGCATTCTTATCAAAAAATATGCATCTTTCGATCTAAACTAGCTAAATCTAGCTCTTGTCATTAGTTTAAGAGCTGAACGAAAAACTTCAAGCTTGAAATGACTTGTTTTTAAATACTTTTTAATTATTTTTAGATTTAAGATAAATCTCGTTTTACTATTAGGTTTCTGTATTAAGAATATAATTGATAATAAACTGGCCGTCACAAGGTGGACACTGCGAAATAGCACCAATTTCTAAAAAAAAAACTGATTTGATTGACTGTTCAAACTGCATCTTTTCAGAAAAAGAAAGTATTCTATTATGTGGTGGTGAAAATTGAACAGGGCTTGAAAAAAAAAAAAAAAATAGGTATTTTGTAGCCAACTATCTAAGAAAGTACAATAGGATCAGTGGTAATCTTTTCCCACTGCTTATAGTGCTTATAGAAACAAGATAAGCGGCCAGCATGTGTTACCACGTTTATCAACGTAACGTGTACCTCTGCGTCCGTTGTGACGACGTCCTCGAAGAGTTAGCATGCTGATTCTTCTGAGCAGGACACTTCACTCTCGGATTCTCCCTCGGCATGCAATCCGGAGGAGGAACCTTTCAGCTTAAAGGCTTCTATCTGGAAGGATTTATCTTTTTCAAAGTCTGAAATGGTGTCCTTGCTACCGGAGCTGCTCCTGATTTGACTATGCCTTTGGCTGCCTTCAACGTCTTAGCGAGGTCTGTTCCAAAAAGAAACTTATCTAACCTTGTTTTTTGTAGCTGATCATTCATGTCCCTTTTTCAGGTTATAAAAAACAAATTTCTCCGTATTGCAGAATTCACGTTTTGGCAGTCGCAGACCAGTCGACTGATATCCATTAACAATTTTATAAATGGCATATCCTTGTTCTCGGAAGCAAGTAGCAAAGTCAAGGCATCTGCTTAACACGTTAAGGCACTAGCCAATTATTTTGGCTTTAATTCTGTATAGAATGTATCTGAATGTAAATGTATATAGGTGTATCCCTATGTCTCTTTAGAACAGCTTCTGAAACAGAACTTCAGGGTTAAGTTCCGACGCACAATTAATGTGCAATTGGCAGGAGGCAAATATTTTTAAAGAAGTTCTTTACGAAGATCTTTTGTTAACCATGTAGTGGCTACGTGCTAAAAAACGCACTGTCGGATCAGTCTGAATATCTTTGCCGTGGTGGTTCAACAACCTGGTCGAGCGGCCCAGGATTCGCTGTCGGGCCAACGCCATTTGTTGACGGGACAGGTTCTTTTACGGTCTTCAGCGGCGGTGGAGGTGACGCGGGTGCGGTGTTCCGGTTGGCATTGTCTTCCAAACATAGTTCGGGATTTACCTCGAACGTTCTCCGGCTCCGATTCTAATTGTGGGCCGTTAAGATGAAATCCGGAATGGGAATATGTCATAAATTCTATAATTTATTGGACATAACCCTGGTAACATTAAATAATCTGTTCAATAGGAAGGCATGTATACTAGGATACCAATATGCCCATAACTGATAAATGTTAGTCCAAAAAATCACTCGTCATTGATTATCTTTAGAGATAAGTAATTCGTTAGGTTCGTGGACCAAGATAAGTAAGTCATGATCTTAGTGTAGTGACAGTCCCTAAAACTGCCCGCAACACTAAATGATTTCACGTAAATTAGCGAAGTGAAAGCCCCTCAGGCAGTCCGCATAACACTAATCATACACGTGTATTGTACATAATGAATATTATGATTGTTGTTGTATTATATGCCGAAAGGCAATTATTATAATTATATACTACGTCTATCCATAAAGTGACAACCCCGAATGGTTGCCCGCAGAAGGATGTCTTACGTAATTTTATTGCCATAAAATCTATCTCTTCGCAAGAATCATGGCGCGGCGGTGAACCTGATCGGTGACGGTGGTGACCGCGCTTTAACAACTTTCTTTCCAACCTTTTGATTTTGTACGCATGTTATCTTCATAATCTTTATCAGAGTGTCTTCTTTTCCCCATTTTGCAAAAGAAATAGCACTAAACGATAGCTGTAAGAAAAAATATGTCTACTGGCGAAGCACTGAGATGTGAATGACAAGCGAGCTGTCAGACACTACCGAGTCGACATAAACAAAATTTTTATTTTTTTCCCTCAAATTCAGTGCTCTCTGGCGACACCTTGTGTGCTACTACAAGTATATTCATGCTAATCTCGAGGACGAAACATGAATATAATGTAGCATTCTATTGGTGAAAGAATTTTTTAAATCGGCCCAGTACTTTTTGAGCCTATTCATTACAAACATACAAACATACAAAAATAGGTACAAATCTTTCCTCTTTATAATATTAGTGTAGATTACACTTATTCGCTGTAGTAAAACGGACAACCATTTTTTTCCCATAACTCACACGGCACTACCTTACTTCGTTATGTAGCGCGCGAAATAATTTTACAATAGTGTAATCATAACACAATAAAGTTCATTTCTGAGTTACAAAAATTAATCGTTCCTACTTACCTTCAATTTTGAGGCTATACTTCATTTCAAATAGCAACGATATTTTAAGGCTATTTTGAATTGCAGAAACAGATTTTAAACACTTCCTCTCACTTATTCTTAGAACATCTTTAGTAACGTCCAAGATAATGTCGGATAGTATATTATCTTATCTACATAGTATCTTTCAGATAAAAACATATTTGCAAATCAGATTTGGCCCGAAATCTGATTTACAAATATAATTTATTTATCAGAAAGATACTAGATAAGATATAATATACTATCCTCTAGATAATATACTACTAGGAATCGGAAAATCTTTTCGTTCTTATGAAGTATAGATATTTTCAAAATTAGTCTGTGTACATTCGAGAAACATGGAGCTGGACTCTGGACATGCTTTTCAAATGCACACTGTAGTGAGGTCGAGGTTGACCCCGGAATAGGTGGCACGATGAGAATGGAGAGATATGGCAGAGTTTAGAAGAAACCTTTGCCCAGCAGCAAGCAAAAGAGGCTAAAAAACCGGTCATGTGCGAGTCGGGGTACTCGCGCACCGAGGGTTCCGTACCACACCATCACAAAACACAACATACAAAAAAAAAAATTTTTCTCCGGGACCTTTAGCGCGAGACCTAGTCACACTTGGCCGGTTTTTATTATTCCTTATTATACTGTAGAGTTTGCTCTATAATCACACCAAGACGCTTGCATGTATTACCGTTTTTACGATAGAGCGAGATGAAAAAACGTTAATAAAAACCAATTTCTTTATTTATTAACAAATCCGCCGTAAGAATGCATATTCTATGAAAACTTCAACTGTCTAGATATTACGGTTCAAAAGTTAAAGCCCTAAATAGGTAGGACGGACGGACGGACAACGTAGACTTAGTAATAAGGTCCCATTTTCACCCTTTGGGTACGGAACCCTAAAAATGAGTACCTACTATTACTAGTGTACAGTCGAGTAGAGTTATATTTAGCACGAGATAGTTAGATCTGCTTTTTGCGCACACACATACACCACCGGCACAAGCCAGAATTGCTAACTGGCTAAAAGTTTAGCATCCACGATTTCGATAATATTGTTGCATTTATTAAGAAAATTCATTATACAGGGTGTAAAAAAACACCCTAGTACTACTTAATGCTTCAGACCATCAAACTGAACAACTTTCCCTAAGGAGCCAACATCGATATCGCGATAAAAAAAACCGCTCTTTCCTGCAAAACTGCAGTACCATCTCGTCTCAAATGTATGGGACGGGAAATTTTTTAAATTTTTTCTCTATGTTGGCTCCATACTGAAAGTTGTTCAGTTTGATGGTCTGAAGCACCCCCTTAAGTATTACTAAGGTGTTATTTTACACCCTGTATCTACCTACTACACAGGATTCTACCTACTTTGACGTACCTAAATTATCCATGATGAGAATATAACATACTATTGTAATTCCCCGAGGGGGTAGTCCGAGAAATTCTGTAAACGCAGAACATCCAAATATAATATATTAAATATAGGAGCTTGAAGCACACTTATCAAACGTCAAATCTTTTTAAAGCTACCATCGCGTCGGAACGTGTTGTCGCTGTAGAGAAGATGCGGCCAGAAACTCTACAACATAACACGACTTAATAACTATTACAATATAAATTCGGAAGCTAAAGTTATGTATACAATAATACATAGTCTATTTAATAAAATAATTGATACTATACAGTAAAGTAAATAAACTATAAGCTAGTGACCTCGGACCCAAGCATTTTGATCATTTAAATAATCATCCTTCCTTCCTTATAAACTAATATGCTTTTTTACAGAGGACTTTCTTGATTTGAGTTTTAAACATGTTTTCGGAAAGATTCAAAATGGTCTCGGGGATTTTATTATAACAACGTATACAGTGACCCATGAAAGACGTGTTGCCCCAATTAAGAGAAGTTTATTCCGGATGCGTAAATGCGCGCTGCATACAAACGAAGTCTGGTGATATTTTCAATACTAACCAATTAAACTCAATGACATTTTGCACAAACAATCTAGGAACAAATCTCTATACTTGTATCGTGTCCGATTTTCGTTAAAATATACAGTCTCAATGCCAGGATTAATTTAAGATTTGTATGGAAATCTTTGAGGCACTGTAACTTTAAAACTGTACATTTTAAGGAAAATCTAACACGATACAAGCATAGAGATTTGTTTCTAGATTGTTTCTGCAAAATTTCGTCGTCATTGATTTTAATCGGTTAGTATTGAAAATATCACCAGACTTCGTTTGTATGGAGCTCGCCAACAGTAATATACCCTTAAGCCGAAAGTGTGGAGATATCAGTTTATTTTTGTTTCGAGTGTTGTAATTATCACTTGTAGTTACAGTACACAAACAGTAGGATTAAGTGAATGAAAGAAGTACCTATATTATCAACGTCGTATTCCCAAGTAGGTACACAGGAGTTGGTCTCTCTGCCGATGTTCCGAGCTTAGCGAAGCGCAGCTCGACGGCCTTGCAGCGGCTAGTTCTTGTGTTCATAACCAGGGGTTACCCGGTCCCGGCCACACTCCGTGAAGAGGGAGGGTTCACACTCACAATGTGTCCTCGTCTGCAGGGCTGCCACATTTTATAAATCGATACAAAACCAGAACAAATAAGTTTATGAAGAAACCGAAAAGCTCTACTAGAGTCCTCAACCCACTCCACTAGGGTACTCAATGTTTCGCGCAAGTTCTATACAGAGTCCAACTTAATATGCTGACACTTTTTTAAGGGGATGATCAGACCGTCAAACTGAACAACTTTCTCTATGGGACCAACATCGAAATCGCGAAAAAAAAAACATCTGCTCCATACAAAATTGCAAACCTACATTAGCGAAAAGTATGGGACAGCTGATTTTTTTTCGCGGTTTCGATGTTGGTCCCATAGAGAAAGTTTTTCAGTTTGATGGTCTGATCATCCCTTTAAAAAAGTGTCAGCATATTAAGAAGGACCCTGTATAATATTGTCTCTCTCGGATGAACCAACAGATGCTGTAATGTTGGTGAAAAAATAACTGTTGTGGATCTGAAAAAATCTGCCTTAGTTCAAATAGCGTGACGAGTGCTCAGAACAAAACATTGTTTTTTTTTTCTGAGTTTTTTTATCCCAGTACGAGTCAATTTTGTATAATTTCAGGGACATAGCTAAATCATTATAAAAATTTACTGGCAGCCCTGCTCGTCTGTCGACAATGTTACTCAATTATGCTTACACGTCTGTAGGAACCAGTGAGGTGTGAATCTTAAAGGTTCAAGTAGGCGTTTGAACGCCACAATTCATCTGGCCAAACTTTTATCCCCCTGCCTATCAAAGAGAGTGCATTAAAGACGGCATACGGCATTAAGGGGAAAGGCGGGTTCCGTTTAGTCCATACAAACGAATTCCCCTGTTTCCTCCCTGGATAATGACACTAGAGCAAATATTTTTTACCATACAATTTGTCACCTCTGCCATGTCTCTATGTTTCATTTAACAAAACACCCTAGTAATACTTAAGGAGGTGCTTCAGACCATCGAACTGAACAACTTTCACTATGGAACCAACGTCGAGAAAAATTAAAAATAGTCAGATGTCTCATACAAAACTGCAGTACCTGATTACTTACTCGAATCAAATGTATGGGACAGTAGATTTTTTTATTTTTTCTCGACGTTGGTTCCATAGTGAAAGTTGTTCAGTTCGATGGTCTGAAGCACCTCCTTAAGTATTACTAGAGTGTTTTGTTACACCCTGTATAAACAATAAAAGGAAAAAATACAGACATAGCCAAAATCTTTCTAGGGGAATACGAAATCGTGATTTCGTCCATTTTATAGAGGTAAAGTCAATCCGAGGCGCAGTTGTCACTTTCACACTGCACTGGTTGCTTGGGAATATGCGTCACATATAATGTCTGTTAAAACCTATTCTTCAAATTTATTCTAGACCGCCTTTCCTCTTAAGGAACCGTTTGAATTTCTCTCCATGACCCGCGAGGTGTGAAGCCGCCGCGATAATATTTATATTAACTTTGATACGGCGGAGGAGCATCCAGCGCACCGTGCCAGCATGCCAGCCACCTTCACCACATCTCACTGACAGTGCGGTTACCTTGTCAAACAAACCTCGTGACTTCCGATAAACGATGAGGCAATACAATCACGCATTAAAGCCTATTAAAGCTAAATCGAATGTGTTTAAACTAAACTCAGCACGTATGAAGTGCATTTGTTGAATTATTAATTGCAGTCCTAAGGTCGTCGCGTCGATATCGGTACATAGATCGAGTCGTGCGAACAAACGCAGCGGATTGTTAGTGGCAGTGTGATTGTGATTGTATTGTTTAGTGACAGATCGCGATGGGGGTGATAGCATTATGTCAAGTTCAGTGGTCGGCAGTCTGCGCTGGCGGGCGTGACGCCGGGTAGAGACTGGTAGTTTGTAGAATACAATACAATACAAATCAGGTCCGATCTTGTATGGAGTATTGCTGCCACTTGTGGCATGGCTCAGCCAAGTATCAACTAGCCACACTCGACTCGGTTGAACGCGGAGCCAGGAGGCTTATTGGCGAAAGTAAGGTGGTGGAGACCAAGCTTCATAGCCTAGCCCACCGCCGCAGAGTAGCCTGCTTGTCGGTCTTCTACAGAGTATACTTCGGTGACTGCCCAGGAGCTACATGAGCGAATAGACGTCCACTGCTGGACATAGGCATCCTCCATGGATCGCCACAACGACCGGTCCTGCGCTGCCCTTATCCAACGGGTTCCCGCCGCCTTTACCAGCAGGGTAGTAGCGGTCGTCGGCCCACCTTGTGTCCATCCACGCCATTATTACTTATTTCCATCCTCAAATGTCAAGGTCTGCAAATTATCCTCCTGACAAGTCCAAAGTACAATGGTATGGGTACACCTTCTGATTTCCGGCCTTCTGCCAATCTTATCTTAAAGCAGATAAGAAGCGAGCAGCGGTTCTCTTGTCGATAGCTCTGTAGAGCTGGTTACAATGGTAATGCATATAGAGATGTCGTGCGTGATAGTGTGCCTATACGCCGGCCGGGTTAGAGAAACGCAGCGAGCCGTGGCGACCGTCGAATGACATTATTACGCGTCATATCCTGTCCAATTGTTTTGTCATTACACAATTACAAAATATTCGGTCATTTGAACTTGACTGCGTAGTGTCATTACAATCATCATTCACGGTCACACCGTAATGTTATCATAATCAGCGTCATCTAATGTCACATTATGTGGTTTGTGTTTGTATGCTTTTGTGTTATGGCATCAACCCTATTTCCTTTTTACCAGTTCATCTAAGTACCTTTCACTTTACTAGCGTATTACAGTACGACCAGGAAAATAATGTACCTCGTTAATCTTCGTTTGTGCAGGCCTCCGACAAAACCAGAAGTCGTTTAGTAATCAAAGGGTGCAAAGATGGATAGTAGTGAAAAGGGCGCAAAAACTATAAGTGTGATCGTGTCAAGGAAATGAAGGTGGCAGATCTTAATTGGTTAATATAATTTCGCGCATTATTAAAAATTTACAACTGCACAGGTACATCGGGGGATCTTATAAACCTGGTACTACTGTACCGTAATCAATGAATGAATGAATTCTCAGCCGATTTCGACTACTTAAATCGACTGCTTTATTAGAAAATTAGTAAGATACGCAAAGTCAAAGTCAAAGTCAAAGTCAAAGTACTTTATTGAATAACTATAGGTAAGTATTTACAAGATGTTGAGAGAATTAACATTATTGTCCCATATAGTCTACCTTTAAAGGTGTACAATAATCTTATCAACTAGGTACATTTTATCACACACATTGAACAAAATTAAATATATAGGGATTAAAACAATACAATTAGGTATTTAAGCATAGCGTTATCAGGCATGTATCAATATCATTACTAACATAGGTTCTCAACTCTGTCCTGTCGCAGGATAGTTTATAATAGAACTAACCCAGAAAAGTTTCGTAAGAGGCGACTCATTCCTTCAGGCATATCTGACGCCCTAACCGTGTCAGTGTTTCGGTACTAGTAGTGAGACTTGGATATTCTGCGGGTTCAGAATATCTCTAACTACCCCTCGGGGAATATAGTCGTGATCATATGCCATGCTCACCGTATGACTGCCGGTTATAGTCTCTGCATCCGACTACACTTCTTATCGCATCGGCTTGCCGTTCCATCGGATTCACGAGGGTAAGGGCGAGAGGGTGCATTATTATGTATTAATCACAGTCATGTTAAGCATTGCGTACCTGACTGTTTTTCTATTAAGATAAGTTTATTCCGAAAGCGCTAATGCGCGCTGCATACAAACGAAGACTGGTTATATTTTCAATAATAACCAATTAAAGTCAATGAAATTCTGCAGAAACAATCTAGAAACACATCTATATGCTTGTATGTTGTCTGATTTTCGTTAAAATATACAGTTTCAATGCTAGGATTAATTTAAGATTTGTATGGCAATCTTAGAGCCACTGTAACTTTAATACTATATATTTTAACGAAAATCTGACAACATACAAGCATAGAGATTAGTTTCTGGATTGTTTCTGAAAATTTGATTGACTTTAATTGGTTAGTATTGAAAATATAACCAGACTTCGTTTGTATGGAGCGAGCCAACGGTAATTTACCCTTAAAAGCTGTCGCTGCTGTAGTCGAAATTGGTTACGAATAAATTATTCCATCCACAGTCAATTGATGCATCTTGTATGAAGCTGCTAACGACGACGCTTGATAACTAAGTTGTTAAAATAAGGAAACGATGGTAAATTCGTGCTTAGATCTCTGCTACAACGGTTCAAACCAACAAAACAGGAAAATCGAGGTGTTTAGCGAAGTTTTTTTGTTTCCACAAGTACCGGTAAGTCAAGGCTGCTTGTTGCTGATGTGTGCTTGACGTAGGCTTCCGTAACGTCGGTCGTGCCTCGTGCAGTGAGCAGGGTCTGGTTAATTGAAGATGATGCTTGCTTAAGGTCGAAATGATGTTGTTAAGAGAAGTTTATTTCGAATGCGTAAATGCGCGCTGCATACAAACGAAGTCTGGTGATTTTTTCAATACAAACCAATTAAAGTCAATTACATTTTTCAGAAACAATCTAGAAACTAATCTCTATGTTTGTAAGAAGTCAGATTTTCGTTAAAATGTATAGTTTAAAAGTTACAGTGCCTCAAAGATTTCTATACAAATCTTAAATTAATCCTAGCATTGAAACTGTATATTTTAACGTAAATTTGACAATATGCAAGCATAGAGATTTGTTTCTAGATTGTTTCTGCAAAATTTCATTGTCTTTAATTGGTTAGTATTGAAAATATCACCAGACTTCGTTTGTATGCAGCGCGCATTTACGCATTCGGAATAAAGTTCTCTTAAAGCAACACGTCGGAGTTGCTTTAGAGTTTAGACTATAACCTACTGACTCTGATTCTCTTGCATTATTTATATTATTTACTAAAAACTCGTTCATTATTTAATATTTTAACATTCCTACATAATATCACGTAATGTCACGCACGATTAAATAATGTAAGATGTAAGTAGGTATTATAAAACATGCGTCAGAAACCACGGACTATCAATCAATGACTAGTTTCAATTACTGGAATTAGGTAAAAGATTTATTGTAACAGCTTCAAGTATTGAATTATGATAAAAATTATTACGTGAAATAAATTGCAATTAAAAATACCTAAACAAATAACAATACTCAATATATTTCTGGAATTAGAAACATTACAAATCGCTTTTAGTGATAAGACGACCCTTTGTACCCTTCTCATTCTTGTTTTAAATTGTATTTTTCTATTCTTGGTGTGCAAATAAAGAATGACACATGACATTTTTCAGAAACAATCAATAAACTAATCTCTATGTTTGTAAGAAGTCAGATTTTCGTTAAAATGTATAGTTTAAAAGTTACAGTGCCTCAAAGATTTCCATACAAATCTTGAATTAATCCTAACATTGAAACTGTATATTTTAACGAAAATTGGACAAGATAAAAGTATAGAGATTACTTTCTAGATTGTTTCTGAAAAATTTCACTGACTTTCATTGGTTAGTATTGAAAATATCACCAGACTGCGTTTGTATGGAGCGGGCCAACAGTAATATACCCTTAAGGTTATAGTTATCTATCTACCTATATAATCGATTTTGCATTCATTTGACAAGAGCTTTCCAACAACACCTCACTCGATTTATTATAAAACAATTTTTATTTCCCACCCCCTTTCCGCTGTATGGGAAGGGTAGGGTGTCGAAAAAAATAGTTTCTTTACGACTCTACTACCTCATTTCTGTTTTTGGGTTACTTGTTGTCATGCCAAATTTCCTTTCAATAGGTGCAAAAATGAGCGAGTAACCGAGGTGGGGCATACGGACAGACGAACAGAGAGAACGGACGAAAGTAAAAGGGTTCCTTGCTTGACTACGGAACCCTAAAAATCTGCTGTTCTATACTAAACTGCAGTGCCTACTCGATCCAATGTATGAGACAATTTTTTTCTACTTGTTACGGTTAAAAGGATGCTAGGAGTGCGATTTTTGAAACTCATACTTTGAACTCAGCAGTTGATAATGTCAATATTACTATGGAGATATTGCATCTTTCTCATGGATCTAGAATACCTATTTCCAGCTTCCTGATCTTTCTACTGCTGATTTGCCTTTCAATATCTATAGTAATATTTATCTCCATAGTAATTTTTACATTTACAACTGCTGAGTTCAACGAATGAGTTTCAAAACTCGCACTCCAGATATCAATTTCACCCTGTGTAATCGATTTTGCAACAATAGAAGCAAAGCAAGGTAAACATGGAATTTCAGTGTCGAAGTCGTACTTCTACCGAAATAAGGTACCTAAAGTCCGGCCGCTGAAAGATTGCGTTTGACAGTTACCATAAAATTGTAAAAAACTGAATGAAAACTATAAATGCCGATCATTATTTAGTAGCTTTTTGAACTTAAAAGGGCAGCTAGTGCCCTGTGTACTAGAGTGAGCACAGGTAAACAATATTTTCATTCAGTTTTTTACAATTTTATGGTAACTGTCAAACGCAATCTTTCAGCGGCCGGACTTTAATGATTGAGACCATACATTTTTCATTTCGTTTAATTAGACATAACACCACACATGGGATGGTATCTATGGATGGTACCGACGGGCCGAGATGATGCGTCGCGCGGTAGAGTGGTGGTCACGATCACACGACGGTCACGACTCAATAACACCTCCATTTATATACATATTTGACTTCTAATTCGTGTAAATGTCTTGTTACAAAACGTACCTAATCATCGGTTGGGCGTATACTCGTGTAGCGACAGCGCAGGACGCCGGTTGTTATGTTCCGAGCTTTGACACTTTGCTACGTGAGATATGGACAAGTTGACCCTCGCAGTAGAAAGCTTGTGGAGTAACTATGCGAAATATATGCACAGTTTTATGTAGGTACCTACTTAGTAATTGCTAATTATACTTATACTTCATTTCAAATAAGGACGACAAGATTTTCCGATTCCTACCTACGTAGCTTTCTGGCCAATTCTGATTTGCAAATATAATTTATTTATCAGAAAGATATACTCTCCGACATGTCTTGGACGTTACTAAAGCTGTTCTAATAAGTGAGAGGAAGTGATTCATTTCTTAAAATTTCTTTGCTATTTGAAATGGAGTATAGTGATGGAGTGTAGTAGAAGAGAGGAGTGGTTAGTGTAGATTCGGTACTACTAGTGAAACGTGGATGTTCTGAGTTTTCAGAATATCTCTGACTACCCCTTCAGGGAATATGGTCGTGAGCATTTGCTTATGCTTAGTAGATATTTAAGTCGTTATAAGTTTTTGTTGATGAATACTGTCCTCTTTCTTAATTTCTTTATTACACTATGGCAATAGTATAAAAGGTGGCTAAGTTGATGTAACTGCATTGTAATTATATTTTAAGAATATATTGGAGACAAAATGCCAGTTGCACGTACGTTCATTAAAGTTAATCCTCCATTAAATTATGAGCTATAGCTGATGCTGACACGAAAGAAGAAGAATGTCATGACGGTTGACAAAATAATATTATCATAATTCGGTATGTCAAGTTTTTTTTGGTCTTCATATTATATTTTTTACGGATAGAAGACATAATTTTAAGAAACAAATTTAATTCTTATTGCAATTCATCGAGTTTATCAATATAAATTTAATTTTTAAATTACTTTGATCTGTAATCTCTAAATACAAAAATGGTGGATAGAAAATAATTCGATCTCCATGGAGAAAAACTACTGCTTTATTGAAAAAAAAAAAATTTCCTGCCTACTCTTTCTAACTCAAACAGAAACGGCAACTCAAAATGTCCGAGACTAAACTACACAAACATAAGTGCGTGTAGCCAACCAACTAACTAAAAACATTGAAAATGCTGAAATTCGGACCCTACGTCCAGTAGTTAGTAAGTCAATGTAGGTACCGAATTGCTCGTCAAAACAATAACAGAGTTCAATTATTGGGATATTGTGAACACAAGACGTCTGTCGTTCTACTGGCCCAGATAATTTGTTCTTTAAGACCTATGACATAATGATCTTAGCGATAGAACTCCTCTCCAAGACCAGAGAACAATGCGAGAAAGTAAACTGAGCGGGCGCGTCGAGCGTTCCCATCGTATAGAACAATAGTTCCTCGCGTAGTTACTTATATCAAGCAATTTTTACACTTACAAGGTTTTAATAAGAGTCATGTAAGGGGACTTGTCGAGTGAACTGCACAATGCAGTTACAAAAACGTTCAGTTTCTAAGATTATCGGCGTAAGATCACTGTCACTAGGTGACTGTATCGACGAGACACAGATGATCGTGCTGTTATACCTTATTGGGAATACACTTTCATTTTGATCGCTTTTTAATCGATTTTGGATACGAGATGTAACTATTATCAACTAGTTCAACAAGATAATTGACACAACTTAAATGTGTTGGGATGCTTCAGACTGTTGAAGTGAACAACTTTCACTGAGATGAGGGACCAACATACCTATAATTCATTCAAAATAAGGACGAAGAGAGTTACCGATTCCTGTATAGCTTTCTGGCCAATTCTTATTCAGCAAATATGATTTATTTATATATATACTTTACTGTTCGATATACAGGGTCCTTCTTTATATGCTAACACTTTTTTAAGGAGACATTCAGACTTTCAAACTGAAAAATTTTCTCTATGGGACCAACATCGAAATCTCGAAATAATAACCTTCTGTCCCATACATTTGGCTCTCGTAGGTTTGCAGTTTTGTATGGAAGAATAGATTTTTTTTCGCGACTTCGTTGTTGGTGCCATAGAGAAAGTTGTTCAGTTTGACGGTCTGATCATTCCTTTAAAAAAGTGTCAGTATATAAAGAAGGACCTGATCTTGGACGTTACTATAGCTTACGTAGTAACTTATTATTAATCTGTGATAAAACTGTTCTAAGAATAAGTGATTGGAAGTGCTTCAAATCTCTGTTTTTTGTAATTAAAATAGCCCTAAAATTACGTTGCTATTTGGAATGGAATATAGAAATCGCGTAAAAATTATCTGCTGTTTTATACGACATTTGGATCGAATTGTCGTTGAGGTCTTCTAATTTCTACGAAACCGCAGATATTTTTTTTTGTGAATTCTGGTCCGTATTGATAGTTGTTCAGTTTGATGGACTGAAGGACCCCATAAGATATGTAAGTAACGTATTTTTACATCCTGTATCATAATCAGCCTATATTCCTACCACTGCAGCGCGAAGGCCTATCCTCAGGGATAAATAGTATGTAAATATGGTGTGTAAATAAAATCCCCTGTACAATATAATTTATTTCTGAAGAGGATAACATCTTGCCTTTAATAACATTGCATAGCAAGAATTTCGTAATGCTACCTTTCGAATGGACCGAGCCATTATGGGCATTTAAATTTGCTATGAACGTTTTCATTTGTAAATACAAACGTATCGTAATAAAACCTAAATGTCATTGGGGAACTTGCACAGTTTTATATTTAGTGTATCATAAAAGGCTTACATAAAAAAGTGGTAAAATATGCACAGATCATTTATTTATTGCAAATCATAAGTTGACTTTTCAAATTCCACGCCAAAACGCTCACTGCCATGACGTGACGTCACTCCTTTTCATAACGCGTGAAGCTCATCACAAATCATCCGCTACAATATGTTGCCGTACTCTTCTAACGCACGCAAGTTGCTAATCGCTTCGTAATTTTGCGCTGATTGGTGTTTGAAATTACGTTTCGATCCACGTAACTTATAATTGAAATATTTCGAAAAATATTAAAACTAGAATAAATCTTTCAGTAATCTAATGTTCTATTTGTTGGCAATACCAACATCAAATGTACTAATTAAAAAAGTTGTATTTCCGTTTCCGCCTTCCATATTGGTACGGTGCTTGTGCGTGTAACTAACTCTGGTGTAAAAATCACTAAAATAAACCTCCAGTGCTGCAAACAAGACTTTCCTTTACATCGAACCACTCTTGCCACCAGTAATAGTACAGTCCACAAAACCTCTCCAGCGGAGCCGAATAAAACACAGGTAGGCCACGTTCCCTACACTATTCACAACTATTATTATTTAATGATTAAGAATTTTTTCTCATTATAATTTTGGTGCTAGTTCCCCGCAGCATATAATTGTGGAGGACAATAATACTATAATTGGTAGTTAAATTGTTTAGCTAAACAAACTACACATTCAAGTGAGGACACGCGGACGGACAAGAGGCAGTGTCTCGTGTAATTAGGTAGAAGGTTGCTGGCTTGATCGACAATCTATTTCGCGTGCGCGGTTGTTATGTACTATTTGAGTTGGTGACTAAAACGTAATTTATCATTAATTCATTAGACTTAGGCCTTGACAACATAGTTGTGAACATTCTGTACGTTGGCTTTATGGCGGTTTGAAACCCTCACACAAATAACACAACACTATTCAAGCGTCGCCAAAAAGGGAGCTCTCTCCCTGCTTAGTCCCTCCAGTATCATCCTGATCTTATATTGTGTCCTTCCTGTCGTACATGTGCATGTGAACGAAGTATCCGTGTAGCAAAATGTGTTAATAAATTAACGCAAAACTAGAAAGTAGTTTGCTTGGAATCGAGAGTAGAATCAAATTTTCATGGTTTCAACGTAGGTATTTTATTTTCAAAATATTCAATATTTTGTTTGTGAAATTTAAAATTTACTGAATTCGATCTCAACCCACCGCTCGGACAATCTCACCCTACTTACTACCAAAACAAGATTCTTGAAATGTATACATGAGCACGCTTAGCGCTTTCATTCATTGCTGAAATGATAACAAATTATTATCTCAAAACTTAAAATGCGAATAACTTTAAAGTTTAACTACCATAATAATGAAATTATTGCTTGTTGGGGTGTATGAGTTTTTGCGCTTATTCATTAACACGTTCTATACAGTACAGTACATACTCTATAGGAATATTGGCATGCCATCAACTCGACAGAAGAAGTAGGTATCATCCCTCAATGACCATTACCATCGATGATGTCAGCGTTTTTGTCAGCAATACTATAAACCGATGGTTCAAAGGGAGTTGTTGCTACTTTGTATACTTAGTCAATTCTCAGACGAATCACCTAATTTAAAGTCAAAAGAAAATTATCCAAGTGGGTTCTAGCATAGAGTAAACATAAACAACCCCATTTCTTCATAACCATATGATTAGGCTACAAGGTAACGATAACGACCTTATAATGTGGCCTTCAATTTATCGAATCTCAAACAGCTCAGCATATAGTACGTGACCAGCCCGTTGATCACTTGATGACTCAATTATTGGCCCGACCAATCTGCTGATCAAACGCAATCTATAAACGATCAACAGACGATTTCGAAATTTCATAAAAATTCGCAACTGTAAGAAAAATCGATGTAAAGTATCGATTCGATAAAAAAATGCTACAATTTTGGAAACATAGTTTTGATAAAAACACTGCTATGTAGGGTGTAAGTGACAGCCTAGCAAATACTGAAACGGTGAACTCGGATCATCAAACTGAGCAACTTTCACTATGGAGCCTACCTCCGACAACGCGATGAAAATCTGTTGTCCCATACATTTGAGTCGGGTAGGTACACCAGTTTTGTATGGGACATCAGATTTTTTTTCGCGTTTCCCGAGGTAGGCTCCATAGTGAATGTTGTTCAGTTTGGAGGTCTGTGTTCACCGTTTCAGTATTCGCAAGACTGTCACTTACACCCTGTATATGCTATAGGTATCAACTTTATGTGTCAAAGTACAACATGTTAAGTATCTATATAGATAGATATTTCATTTTATCATTTTCACTTTTTGGATCCAGCAAACATCGAAATCGCAGTCAAAATTTTGTTGGTGCATAGAAAACGTTGGTGAACCAAAAAGTTATATTAACTTTATAGTTCCCATAAACAGATTGTTTAGTTCAATGTTCTGAAGCATCCCTTCATCAATCAACTTCAGCTCATTCCAGTTTACACCTTATGTAATTTAAATAACATGCGACAATGGCGATGGCGTGAGCGTTATGTACACAGCGTGTTAAAATGAATAAGCGCAAAACCTCATACACCCCAACTGATTTATAACAAAATAATTAGAAACAAAAATGCCATTATTTTTATACTTAAAATTTAAAGTTATTCACATTTTTCAGGCAAAATGATTTGTTGTCATTTCAACAATGAATAAAAACGCTAGAGCGTGCTCGTGGATACATTTTAAGAATCTTGTTTTGGTATTAAGTAGGGTGAGAGTGCCCGTGCGGTGGGTTGAGATCGAGTTCAGTAAATTTTAAATTTACAAAAAAAAACAAAAAATTGAAAAAAATTTCCTATGTTGAAAACATTATAATTCGATTCTGCTCTCGATTCTAAACAAACTACTTTCTAGTTTTGCGTTAATTCATTAACACGTTGTATACGAGATTGTGCAAAAATTATAGCGTTTGCCTGTAAAGTAATTTTATTTTGACCATTTATAAAACTTATACTGGCTTCTGCTGAAACATTATCATTGTATTACCCAATTATAACTAAGATAAAGATAACCCATTCCCTAGTGTTGACTCTTGACTGCTTTCACAGAGCGTACAAGATGTTCTCAATGCAGTTGCATCACACGCAGCGTGCGCTAGTATTCGTTTACAGTTAGATGTTAGACTGTTAGAGGGACCGGCTCCCGACCCGACCCGGCACGACCGGCTGACCGGCGAGATGTGGCGAGATGCCAGCCACCGGCACCGGTCCTCACTGCCTGTCGCTGGACTGTGATTAAAATCTACGGCAGTCGACATCAAAGGCAGTCAGATTAGGAATCAACGGTAAATACGAGTAGATCTCAATGCGGCGACTTGGTACATCTTTCATGTCAAATTCCATACGATTGCAACGTGTCAGGAAATCTCGCGGTGTAAGGAAGTCAAGCTTTTTTGTTTTTGCTTTGTTTTGATAAAGACGAAGCGCTCGTTGGCGTAGTGGGGCTACGGTATTGGAACCGATCACCGAAGTTAAGCAACGCCAGGTCCGGTCAGTTTTTGGATGGGTGACCGTTTAGTGGTATTTCATCTTGAGCGTTTCCGTGCTTCGGAATGCACGTTAAGCAGTTGGTCTCGGATAGTTTCGTCAGATGGCGTTGTAACTATTCGTTAAACCAGGTCAGAGGCCTATTAGGCGGCTTGAATTCTCTGACAGCAAGTTGACCACTAACTTGACTCCACCAACACGCACTGGGCCTGCGTGGTGGAGAATGACCTCTCCTTCTCACCATTATTCGTGTGAGGAGGCCTTTGCCCTGCAGTGGGATTCTTCAGGCTATAACTTACTTACTAACTTTTTTTGGATAACAATTACTGTTGAAATTATTCTCTCTCTACCCATAAACTGAACAACTTTTAATATGGGAGCAAACCGATCGGAGCAGAAAAAAAATCTGCTTTTGCATACATTTGATCGGGTTTTTTTTTTTTTTGGGTTTTCAGCGTTGCTCAGGGAGCATTTACTGCTTTCTACTGCGGACTATTGGACACAGAAGGGTCACCGAGCCAATTGAATGAACTTAAGATGAGTCGAGTAGACATTGCAGTTTAGTATGCACACAACAGCTGATTTTATTTTTGTTCCGATCTGTTGGCTCTCATAGTAAAAGTTGTTCAGTTTGATGGGTAGACTCTTATTAGGGTATAAGGGTCTCTCTTTATAAGCCGGATATTTTTAAAGAGGATTCATCATCTCAGCCGATGGTAGTTTTAAGAAGATGATCATTGATCAGACTTCTTAATGGGACCTACATCGAAATCGCAAACAATTTTTGTCCTATACATTTGTGTCGAGTAGGTTTGCAGTTTTGTATGTAATTAACATGGTAGTCTCATAGAGAACGTTGTTCAGTATGATGGTCTGATCCTTAAAAACCGTCAGCATATCGCGAAGAGCGTTAGGACTAGGTGTGATTAATGTAAGACCGAGAAAGATGGAGGAAACCAGTTATATTAGGTACTTACAAAAACGTAATGTCATAATCTAATTTGTACCTTGGTCTGGTTTTATCCTCAAGCAAGAAGATCCGCAATCGGTAGCCAAGCTTATTTATTGGTTGTTGACCTGAATACCTTACTCAAGCCCGTAGGCTGTATTATATTTAACATAGAGGCTTCGTAAGGCATCTGCGCCCGCGCCGATGCCAAGCGAAATTCTTTGTATGCAAATACTAACTGTATGCAGATTAACGAATCAACATCTTGGTAACGTTGACGTAATACTGCGTGCACTGATGCATACGATATCTTCGTCAATGGAAACCTCTCTGTCGATCCCTCGAATGTGACACGCGTGAAGATGTAGGTTAAGTTCCTGTGTTAGTAGATTGAATGCAGCGTCGTGATCTTGCTCTCAATTGAAACATTCCGGACAGCTCCGTGTCAATTCAATTTGGACGGTTGAACATATGCGTTTCATTTTGTTAACCCACTTCTAACTAGCTCATTGGCTTCTGCTGTTGTTGAAATGCTTACACTATAACTGGTTAAGAGCATTGGGCTCTTGACACGGAGTGCGTGGGTTCGATTCCCACGGGGGACACCTAGTGATATATCACTTTGTGCGTTTTCCCCCAGTTGGTTAGGACATTGCAGGCCGAATCACCTGATTGTCTGAAAAGAAAGATGATTCTGTGCTTCGTATGGCACGTTGAGCCGTTGGTCTTGGCTACTATCTCTCGTGGTAGTAGTCGTTACATAAAAACCACGTCAGAGGCCGTAAGGCGGTCTGAAATAACTCAGACACCAGAGCTTGCTGCCCACACGATAAGAAGACTATAGCTGGAGTTTGTATGACTTTAAAGTAGCGTCGATCGACTGTGTCTAAACTATTATTTAATTTATCGTTTAGTTCTATTTACGGAATTTACCTTTCGTAAACATTGAAGTTTGGATTGTAAACTCGTGCTTGTGATGAATCGACATCCAGTTGATAGATCTGGCAACATCGATCTAAGAATTGGCAGAACGTGAGGAGTACAGAAAGCTAAATTAGTTAAAATGGGATCTAAATTATATATGGTTCCTTTCTCTAAATGTTACCTACGATATGCTACGCACTCGTGATTTACAAAGTAGGTTGCATCGTGCCTTGTTCTCAAAGGGTTCCAGACATGCGACTATGTTCTTCATAGATTACATAGCACAGACCCCGACAAATTGAGCAAGACTGAGCAGTTGTTGGCAACACCAACGTAAATTGTAGTAGTTAAAAAAGTTGTATTTCCGTTTCCGCCTTCCATATTGGTACGGTGCTTGTGCGTGTAACTAACTCTGGTGTAAAAATCACTAAAATAAACCTCCAGTGCTGCAAAACAGACTTTCCTTTACATCGAACCACTCCTGCCACCAGAAAAACTACAGTCCACTAAAACCTCTCCAGCGGAGCCGAATAATACACCGGTAGGCCACGTTCCCTACAGCAGTCCCTAATTCTGAAGACTCTTGAAGCATTTTGTAACAGTACACAATAACAGGCCGCCCACCAGAATGATGGGTCAATGATATTAGGAGACACGCGGGTCCCAACTGGATGCAGAGGGCGAGGGACAGAACGTCATGAAGAAATATGGAGGAGGCCTATGTCCGAAGACGGACTGATCAAGGGCTGTGATGCGTGGATGGATGGACACAATAAGTATCAAGATCATGTTTGTTTGTGAAATACACTCGAGAACAATGAATACGGGTCATCAACAACATAAACCTTAATATTTCGGAAACAGAGAATGATGATAGCTTATTCAAATAAAAAGTATTTTATAGACAATTTAATACTACTACTTACGAGTAAATTAATAAAGTTTCTGGTTGTTGTAAAGTAATGCCAATAAAAAAAGGCTATTATAAACTAAACAAATTTAAATGATTTCATGAAAATTTAATTTTAGTATTCATCATTTATTATTAAGGGTATATTACCTAGTTGGCGCGCTCCATACAAACGAAGTCTGGTTATATTTTCAAGACTAAACTATAGAACTCAATGAAATTTTGCAGAAATAATCTAGAAACACATCTCTATGCTTGTATAGTGTCACATTTTCCTTCAAATGTACAGTTCTGAAGTTACAGTGCCTTGAAGATTTCCATACACATAATTAATCCTAGCATTGAAACTGTATATTTTAACGAAATTCGGACACGATGCAAGCATAGAGATTTGTTCCTAGATTGTGTCATCAAATTTTCATTGAGTTTAATTGGTTAGTATTGAAAATATCACCAGACTTCGTTTGTATGCAGCGCTCATTTACACATTCGGAATAAACTTCTCTTAATGTAGTAATTATATCACACATACACACTAAAACGTGGGGAAATGTTATATCTGTGTTCTGCGATAGAATTGACGCATTTGTATTTATGTATTTTAATCAAGTCAAGCAAAAGAAAACGAAAAATGTCATTAATTTAATTTAAGAAGTATTCAATAGTCTATAAAAACGGTTTATTTGAATAAGTTATCATTCTTAGTTTCCGAGATATTAAAGTATGTTGTTGACCCAGATTTATTACTCTCGAGTGTATTTTGAAACAAATAGGGAAGTATACATACATATAACACAAAAGAACCCACTCGGTCCTGGAACACTTTTCCAGGCTGATGTTTGGCTCCTATGATAAACTTAATACCTCTCTTTGTATGGGTGTGTCTGGGTGTGTCGAAGTTATCCACGCGTGTCATTGTCGTCATCGCATCGCGGTGACACTAGACACTTTAATAGTTGAGACACGCGGTTCGTTCCGCTTCATGCTTTTTGAGTTTATCAAATGAAACCATTTAACAAGCAAATAAGTTGTTAGATGTTTCATCATCTCCGTCCGCTGGATGTCCACTGCTGGACATAGACATCCCCCAAGGATCGCCACAACCGTTTATTTCAAAATGTCCCCGGTTTCAAATTATCCCATTCTCAGAATGTCCCTTTTCGATCGGTCCGACAAATGTTTACCTAAACACAAAATTAACTAAATCCAATATCGATCTGGCTTTTCGGTGAAGGAAAAACATCGTGAGGAAACCTGCATGCTTCAATTTTGAGTCATGTATTGTACCCACTGTCCATTATATGTGGCGACGGGCTCATCCCCCGTCACACTGGACAGAGTTTCGGTACTACTAGTGAAACGTGGATGTTCTGAGGTTTCAGAATATCTCTGACTACCCCTTCGGGGAATATAGTCGTGAGCATATGCATGCATGCATGCATCCAATATCAATAAATGTAGCCTTGATTAGGTTAGGTTAGGTTAGTTACATCAAAGCGAACAAAATCGCAAGCAAATTCTGGTTATAATAATAGATAGAAATACATAGAAGTAATTTATTAAATAATGTACGAATTAGTTCCGAGTAAAATTGTTCAAATTGTCCATAGAGCGGAAAAAATTAATTTGTTGACGGTTATTGTTACATGCTCTGCTATGTATGAGACACTAAATTGCTGTATAATTTTTAGATTTAATTTTGTTTGTTTGATTAAGGAATATTTTACAAATATTTTGCAGACATCGGGACACTCCGTGATGAAACAAAAGCAGCTGTATAGGACAAACCTATATTATACAGGGTGTAAGGAAAAGTATCATTAACCTTTAAACAACATACATCAAACTGAACAACTTTTACTATGAGAAGCAAACCTGTCAGAACAAAAAAAAATCTGCTGTCCCATACGTTTGAATCAAGTAGGTATTGCTGTTTAGTATGGGACAGCTGTCTGTCCGTCTGAAAATTTTTGTGCGATTTCGATGATGGTCCCATAGAGAAAGTTGTTCAGTTCGATGTTCTCATCATCCCCTTAAAAGGCTGTTAGCACATTAAGAAGGACCCTGTATTTATTTATTGTATTGTGCATTTCTATGTAGCTCAATCCTATCCTATCATATCATACGGCATAGCGATCTGATCGTAGGTTCGGGTACAATGTCGTAAGTGATAATTGAAGGATTCTAGAGACTGTGCGGGTGATGTCACGTAATTGATGACATTTTGTGCGTAAATTAGATTTGTCCACATTGACGTCCCACTGATGCGATGGTCACTCAAAGGTCGCTCAATCAATTTTATAAATTAACCTTTACGAAGCGTGACGGGACGAATGATCGCTGTTCGTTCTGTTAGTGTGCTGTTAGCGTGATTGGCCATCATTTAGTTATGTTTGTTTACGTACATTACTGCTTCCGCTAAGAGTCATGGAGCGTATATACCGTGCTATTTATTTTCGGGCATAGGCCCACCACACATTCCCACCGCTGTTACTCCTGTAAACCAGGATCAACAGCGGCGACCATTCACAACACTAGACAATGAAGTCCAGCGAGCCCGGGGGATGACTCTAATCTGTCTTGGAACCCGCAATTGATTAATCAAAGAAGATAGGAGGAGTAGGAAAAAGAAATGACTGACTTCCCTCCATTGCGAACGGGAGACAGCAATAAGAAAAAAGCAAGACTGTTAGAGAGTCAGTTCCATATGTAGCACTAGTGGACCCAGTACCTTAGTAAACAAAATGGTTGAAGTTTGAGTGGAGATGTCAAAGTCCAAATATTTTTTTCAATATAGGAGCTTGATGCACACTTATTAAACTTCAATTATTTTTTTAAGCTTCCACCGCGTCGGAACGTGTTGTCGCTGTACAGAAATTGCGGCCAGAAACTCTACAACATAACACGACTTAATGACTATTACAATATAAATTCTTAAGCTAGGGTTATGTATACAGTAATACATAGTCTATTTAATTAAATGAATGATACTATCCAGTAAACTATAAATTATTGACACTCAGACCCAAGCATTTTGATCATTTAAATAATCATCCATATTATAATGGGCAGGAGACTTGGCTAGACAGTAAGACGGCCAGTGGACCAAGTCACGATCAGTGTGGTGGCCAAGAGAGTGATGGAGGTCAGAATAAGAATAAGAATAAGAATCATTTATTGTTAGAGCTGGTGGTATACAAAGATCTTATAGTAAAACAAAGTGAGCAAGCAGCTCTTACCATATCAGGCATACAATAATATTCAACAATTTATAATCCATTTTACATGCGATGAATGAACAAAATTAAACCCACTTATACACAATTTTCATGACATGTAAAAAGAAAGACTATTTTATAATACAGCCCAAACACAAATGGACAATACAATAATACATCAATACAATAATCTATCTATGTCAAAGTAGGCAGGTACAATAATTATGTCAAACAAAGATAACTATATGGTTTTTACTGCATTCACGTAAGTATTTGTTTTTGCATAAAATTCATCCAAGTTATAAAACACATTTTCAATTAACCATTTTTTAAGCATATTTTTAAAACTAATATCATTTACACATTTAATGTCCTTTGGAATCCTGTTATAAATTCGTATTGCTGTAACATATGAACTTTTATCAAATATCATACATTTTATTGTTGGTAAAACAAGATCATCCTTGTTTCTGACATTCCTAGAGTGTACATCTGAAACTTTCCTAAAGAAGCATTTGTGCCGACGTACAAACATGCAAGTTTCCACAATAAAAATACCAGACAGCGTTAAAAAGCCCCCCTCTTTAAATACTGTTCTGAGTGTCTCCTCATTGGGTTTACTAAAAATTATTCTTAGACACCTTTTCTGAATCGTAAATGTTTTCCTTGCATCAACCGAGTTCCCCCAAAAAAGAACCCCATATAGTAGCAAAGAGTATACATTTCCATAGTATGCGTTAATTGCCACTTCGATTGATGAGACATCAACTAACACGGAAAGAGCATAACAGCAGGAACTAAGTTTGCTATTTAATTTCTCTACATGATTCTTCCAGTTCAGATGTCTGTCAATGGTCATACCTAAAAAGCCAATATCCTTAGCCTCGTCGATATCTGTGTTATCATATCGTATTTTTAAATCTAAATCATTTTGTTTATAGTTTCTGAATTGCATCAGTTTCGTTTTATTTAAATTTACTTTTAAGTTGATGTTTCCTAGCCATGTAGTTAATTTCTCAAGGGTATTCGATATTTCAGATTTAAACTGTTTTATACTGCATCCGTCATTAATAAATAACATAGTCGCGTCATCGGCAAACATAACACACAAATGATGAGTTAAATTAGGTAATTCATTGACGTATATTAAAAAGAGTAGTGGACCCAAAACACTTCCCTGTGGTACACCTATCAAGTTAGTTTTATACGACGATTTCACTTCTTCCATAGATTTGGTAACTTTATTGTACTTTGTGAGCAACAAGGCTTGCTTCCTATTAGTTAAATACGACTGAATTAAGTTATTAGCCACACCGCGTATACCTATGTTGTCTAATTGGTTTATCAAAATTGAATGAACGACACAGTCAAATGCCTTTGACATATCAAGAAAAAGAGCGACACAGTCTTTTTTATTGTTAATAGCGTCCCATAGTTTGGAAAGAAAAGTGAAAATAGCCAGAGAAGTAGACCTTTTCTTACGAAAACCAAACTGATTTTGATTAAGTATATCGCGTTTATCAAGGAAGTCAATGATCCTGCTATATATAACTTTCTCGAATATTTTTGAAAAACCAGAAAGCAATGCTATGGGCCTATAATTGTTAGGAATGTCCTTTGCACCTTTTTTGTGCAGAGGTTTAATATGGCTAATTTTTAGTTTGTCAGGAAAACAACCAGCTTCCACCATGAGGTTTATAATATGAACAAGTGGAGGAATAATATAACCTGCACAAGCCTTAATTACTTGCATGGATACTTCATCTTCCCCGCAACTCTTTTTATTCTTAACGCCGTTTATTATGGACAACATTTCCGTCTCAGCTACCGGTCTGAGAAAAATACTGCATGTTTCTTTGTCAAATTTTGGTTTGTAGTTGTCATAGTGATTCGTAGCCAAGTTTTCAGTAATGTAATAGTTATTCAAGAATTCGGCAATATCCGATGCACTTTTAATTGTAACGTTTTCATGTCTTAAACTATTAATAGAAGTTTGGATGTCATTTGTAGTGGTTGTATGTTGTTTAATAGTAAGCAGACCACCGGCACTTTCTTCTTCTTATCATGTGGGCAGCAAGCCCTGGTATCAGAGCTTTCTCTGATCGCCTTGCGGACTCTGACGTGGTTTTTATGTAACGACTACTACCACCAGAGATAGTACCAACGGCTAAACGCGCCATCCGAAACACGCAATCATCTTTCTGTTTCATACAATCAGGTGATTTAGCCTGCAATGTCCTAACCAACTGGGGAAAAATGCACAAAGTGACATAAAATTAGGTGTGCGATTTCGCGAGTTGGCTCCGTAGTGAAAGTTGCTCAGTTTGATGGTCTGAAGTATTACTAGAGTGTTTTGTTAAACCCCTGTATATTATGTAGAACAAAACTGTGCGGAATGTCAAGATCAGAATGAAACGAAACCTTTCCGCTGGTTTTTATTCCTCCCCTCGGATTTAGTCATGGTGTTGGTTGGATCATTGCACGAAGGTACTTCACGGTCGGATGCCTATACTAGACTATAGGTAGGTAGATATCTGCTCACCTCACTGTGGCATGGTGCCAGTTGACATAACGTGTTGCAGAACATTGGCGTCACGCGTGATTTCTCTCCCCGCGATATAGAGATGCTTGCGGACACTTTGACTGTCAGCTGATGATGACATACTGGAGAACAGACGTAAAATCATGACCGAATTCCCCATTCATGACGGTCATAAACTTTGCTACAACCACCATCGCCTTTCAAGCTTTCCAAATGTAGCATGGTTCACTTTTGTTGAGGTGTTGTTACTTTATACGTCCCACTATTGGGCAAATGCCTCCCAACCGACCAGATGCGGAGAGAGAGACATTTGGGTTTCATTCAGAATCTGATTTAGTTCAGCATGCATCGTTTTCGCAAACGTGAATATTACTCACTTAGAAAGCAATGATGAGGAACTAAAATTATATGATACAAGCGTTTAACGGCAACTTTGTCCATACAAATTATATACCAGATTTTAAGTCAGATCATAAGCTATCAAACAAAAAAGTTTCATCAAAATCGGTTCAGTAGTTTTTGCTTGATGCTGTTACAAACAGACAAACAAACAAACAGACCAAATTCTAAAAAAGGTTGATTTGCAGTCCGGGAAACCTAAAACCCATGTAGTAATTACCCGACTGCTACAGAAGGAGGGTTATGTTTTTCGAGCGTATGTATGTATGTATGTATCTATGTATGTATGTATGTATGTATGTTTGTATGTCTATTTCTTTGGCACGGCCTACAGCCTAAACGGCTTGATGGATTTTAACGTATGGGGTGTCATTAGATTCGTAAAAATCGTGAGAGTGACATAGGGTATATTATTTCAAGATGGCGTCTACAAATTAAAAAAGAGAGGGGGAATAAACAATTTTTTATTGTTCAAAATTACAATATGGGTATCAAATGAAAGCTAGTGATCAGACGATTCCAAATATATAAATATTATAGTACTTTTATGTTACCGTTTCGACACAAGACTGAAAAGTATGAAATAAACTAAATTATTAAGATAAACAAAAAACCCGACTGCATAAAAAACCTATTAACTGAAAAGAGAAAAACAAGCTCTAAAATCACTAATCAGCTATAACACCTGTATTTAAGCTAATATAATTTGAATGTTATTAGGTAGGTATTGCAGGCGGGGTCAAAAATAACCAACCAAAAATCTCCTTTGTCCCCGTTTGCGATACCTACCTAATAACATTCAAATTATATTAGCTTAAATACAGGTGTTATAGCTGATTAGTGATTTTAGAGCTTGTTTTTCTCTTTTCAGTTAATAGGTTTTTTATGCAGTCGGTTTTTTTTTATGTAAATATCTTCAATGTACAGATACACTGTTGTTTCAGTTTTATAATAGTTAAGATTAAGATTAAGATAAGGTGTCAAGGAACGACCACACTCTAGACTAGACCTACCACACGGGCAGATCTTGGATCAGTATTCTATCACACATTGTGAAATCGGCGCAAATTATTTGCTAGTTTCATGAATGTGAATAAGCGTTGTGCAGAAAGCGATTAACTTGGCTGCTTAATGGACTAACAAAATATACCAAGTTACACTACCTACTTCGTATCTTGGATACCTAAGCAATATTCATATTGGTACAAAAAGAAGATGCGTTGTGCAATAATTGCCAATTGGCCTACGAATAAAGAAACTATTGCTATTGGCAATGATTAACAAAACACTCGAGGTAACGACATCAACGAGACACACATATTTCTTTCGACCTTCATTTAGACACAATACTACTATAAAACTTTTATATCTATTGATTATGAACAATTATTGAGTTCAAACCAAAATGTAGGTAGGTATTAGCTATAAGCAATCGATATTTCCCTTCCCCTATAGAAGATTGACTATCCCTATAGAGAAGTTCATCAACGCCTAATACGCCGAGGATGAAATCTGTCATGAACAAACATACAATACATTGTTTACAGGGTCCTTCTTAATATGCTGACCCTTTTTAAGAGGATGATCAGACCATCAACTGAACTACTTTCCCTATCAGACCAACATCGAAATCGCGAAAAAGTATCAGCGTATTCAGAAGGACCCCATATTTCCCTACCTAACTATTTGTAGGTACAGTAGAATAATTCAGCAATCGGTACAGATATGATATAAGTTGTACTAACCTAACCTAGGTTAGGTTAAAAACAGCAAATGACACGACAACCGATGCAGATGTGCAGATGTGGTTGGTGTCAGATGTCCGTCCGTCATCGCTTGGCAGGCCGCGGGGTGCGGGGGGGTGTACGGGCGGCCTTAGATGTTTTGTTCTGTCTGAATGTTGTTGGAGTTTATTTGTGTCTTTGGTGTGCTAATATTGAACATGATGTTCAGCATTTATTCTTTCTTTACGGCTCAAACACAATATGGAGAACTCCTCACAGTTTATCCAGATAACGTCACAGTTGTACAGTGTCCCTGTTCTTTAAGAGGATAATCAGATCAAACTGAACATTTTATACTCTATATGATCAAAATCGAGTTCTCAAGAGTTCTCGAGTGGCGACCGCGTACCGGAAAGCGCAGCCTGGGTAGACCCCCCACAAGGTGGACCGACGATCTGGTGAAGGCGGCGGGAACACGTTGGATGAGGGTAGCGCAGGACCGCTCGTTGTGGCGATCCTTGGGGGAGGCCTATGTCCAGTAGTGGACGTCCTTCGGCTGAGATGATGATCAACATCGATATCGCGGCAAAAAAATCAGCTGTCTCTTAGATTTGGGTCGAGTGGGATTGCAGTTTTGCATGGAACAATTGTTTTTTTTCTCAATGATTTCGATTTCGGCTTTGTAGTTAAAGTTGTTCAATTTGATGTTCGCATACGCACTAAAAGTTTATTCTGGATTTTGTATGGAAGGTGGCACCTTATTTTTCGCCCAAATTTTTGGCGCGGCCATCAACCAAACTTGAATATTTTTTTGAGAATAAAGTAACAAACAAAACTTGTTATGACAAGTATATCTCTAAACTCAGTCCGAACGGAGATATAGAAGCTTGACATTGATCAAGCCTAAAAAAATAGGCATAAAAACAAAAGGCGCCATTTTTAGGCATTGGCTTTTTACACCTGTACAAAAAATGCTATACCTAAGGAGGACCTAGTAGACAAGTGGGATGTGACTATGTGATGGAGTCATCGAGCACTGGATGTTACAACCAATTAGCATGGGGTGGAATAAGGCCCTATTCGATAACCAGTGTTTTGTCGCTATTGCTCCATCAATGTATGAGACTTGTGCAACATGATCAGTTGTAACGGGAGACGAGGTCTGTCCTGCTAGTGGTTGGTGTCGCCTGGCTGCGCCGGCGCCGGCGGCGCGGGCGTCGGCGTCGGCCGAGGGGCGCGTGCCCTTCATGCGCCGGCGCCTATTCTTCGCTCCACTGGGCATTGCACGATGATATTCTTTTTGTGTAATATCTGTAACTGATCTCTATTAAGCAATAACTTCGTTGTGGTAGGTAGGTATCTACTAGATGCGATTAAAATTATATCATAGGAAATGGAGAGATGGAGAGGGCTATGCTCGGGGTTGCCGTGCGAGATCGAATCAGAAATGAAGAGATTCGCAGGAGAATCAAAGAACCAGTGTAGCCAACATTGCAAAATTAAATAAAGTAGCAACGGGCGGGTCACATTGCTCGCCGAACCGTTGGCCGATGGGGCCGACGAGTTCTCGAGTAGCGACCTTGTACCGAAAAGCGTAGCATGAGTAGTGAGTCAACCACAAGGTAGACGACCAAGGATCTGATGAAGGGGGTGGGAACCCGTTCGATGAGGGCAGCGCAGGACCGGTCTTGTGGCGATTCTTAGGGGAGGCCTATGTCCAGCAGTGGAGGTTTATGGGCTGATATAATGATGACGATGATATCCTATTTATGTAAAGTACATAACTATAAAAGTGACTGCACGATCGATCACTCATCGCATTGAGACAATGTCGGGTATATTACCATTATTATACTAAACATAACAACGATCTATGCAAATAGTATGTTAATAAGTAATTTATAGTAGATCACGATCGCACGACTGAAGTCGTAGCTCCCTACACTTGGCCTTTACGTATTGTAATGCGATACCTATTCGACACACGTTATAATATAAAGGTCCTCTCATACAACGTTGATACGTGTAACCTTACGGTAGTATATATAGTACTCTGTCGTGTAACGAATGAATTCAAAACCTGGTACATAATCGATAGTTGAACGACATTTTGATATGAAGGTAATTGTATACATACTCATTATACTCATAAGTATGAACAAACAGTCGCCCCGTGGCCGAAATCGGTCAGGAAAAATATCCACACAAACACAACACACACACACAATTATGAACGAAAAGATTAATAAATTCGGTGTATGCAAATTATATGAAAAATGAATTGAATGCCTCTATCCTCTTTTTCTGGGACCCCAATTTCCAGGCTTGCCTTGTCCCATGACAATCCCTGTTTTATACTATAGTAGAGTAGGTAAACCTAATAAGTAAAAGAGCGATCATAATCTCAATCTAGCATCATGTGCCGGTAGCGCCCAGTAACGAGGCGAGAGGGGAATTGAATCTCACACAATTACATTTGTTACGGTTTCATGATACACTTCGGAATGAAAACGTTAAGAGGATCTACGGTCTGCAAGAAATTTGAAGAATAGGTATTTAATAGATTTATTGCTGTTGGGCTGTTCCCGAGCAACCGAGCTGCCAGTGCGAAAGTGACAATTACAGCGCGGACTGATTTTACCTACATAAAATGGATGAAATCACGGTTTCATATTCCCCTATTTCCTCCTCCAAAACTAAACCGATTTTAATAATTATTTCAAGAATAATTATGAGAACGACTTAGGCTATGTTTCCTTTTTTTGTTTATATTAGTAAAATTTGCTTGCTGGAGAACGCGGCGGTAAAATTGAGCAATTTTTCGTCATTTTCGAAGGCTCCTAGTTCTTACAGTTATTAATGTATGGAAAAAAGCAAAACATAGGGACATGGCAGAGGTGATGTAGATTGTATGGTAAAAAAATTATATGCTTTAGGGTCATTATCCAGGGAAGAAAATGAAGAATACGTTTGTATTAACTAAACAGTATACTTTGGACTAAACAGTACCCGCGTATCCTCTTAAGTAGATTAAAATCAGCCGGTAGCCGGAGTACAGTAGGTACAGAGTTCATTACATTCTAGTGAAGCGTCATCGTATCGAATGGATAATAATGGAAGCTCGTATCGTATGCCGTGTGATCTCCAGCTTTGAACGGCACCGAACAGCAGACGAACACAAACAGCAGAGGTGGTCATAATGACCGGTAGGCGACCAATCCCTTCAAGGTGCTCTTTAGGCTTCGTCAACCTTAGCCGCTCAGTAGATGCCCCTTTGTCGCTTCTTGCGAGCGGCCGTTTTGGGGGATCCATTAACGAGCCGAGTCACCGACTGCCATTTTTGACAAAAGAGACATTTGTTCCGGCAGGCGTCCCGAGTCTCTCCGTAATAACCCAGATTTCCCGGTCCAATCAGCTCACCCCCATAACCCGAGAAATTTTCTGTCCTTTCTACAATAGTCTCTGCCTAGTCTCAATCTTTTGGTGCATTCAGAGATGGACCATGTTTGGTGCCATAACATTTAGATAAAAGTGTCTCAAAGGGGCCTCTACGTGTTGAATCTGTGTCCCCGCGCAAGCCTTCCAAAGGTCGGGGCTACGAACCGTGAAATACCTTCTGAGATAAAATAATATTAATTTATGATCGTATTATGTGACAAGACGTATCAACTCTGCGTTAAATCGCTGTCCAGTGACCTGAACGGCTTAGAACTACTGTTCACAACTCTACAGATGTGCAGCATCAGCTGTTCAATAGTAAGGCGCGGTGCAGTTGGTGCAACTCAGGCGAGCTGACGCGGTGTTCCGGGAACCAATTAACTAAATGAAGTGATTGTTGTGAGGATATCGCTGACTCCGCCGCTTTGTGATAAATGCGAAAGTGTCGTTCTGTCTGTCACGTTAAGGTACACATTTTGATGATTTCTATCCAGAACATCCCTTGATCTATATATCCTATATTCCTCAATGATGATCTGTCCTTCGCCGTCTGCATCAAGTTGGGACCCGCGTATCTCCTAATATCTTTGACCCAATATCTTTCTGGTGAGCGTTTGTGGGGGTGGGCTTTTTGGTGGATCAAGGATAGTTTTGGTAGTAACTAGGGTGAGTGAGTGTGCCTGTGCGGCGCGGTGGATTGACATCGAGTTCAGTAAATTTTAAATTATGCTAGCAAATTACCTAATATTTTGAAAAAATTTTGCTTATGTTGAAACTTTGATAATGCGATTCTGCTCTTGGTCATAAACAAACTGTTTTCTAGTTTTGTGTTAATTCATTAACACATTATACAACGTGTTAATGAATAAGCGCAAAACCTCATACACCCCAACTGATTTATAACAAAATAATTAAATTGAAACAATAATTTCATTATTTTGATAGTTACAATTTAAAGTTATTCGCATTTTAAGTTTTCAAGCAAAAATGATTTGTTATCATTTCAGCAATAAATGAAAGCGATAACGTGCTCATGTATACATTTTAAGAATATTGTTTTGGTAGTAAGTAGGATGAGAGTGCCCGAGCGGTGGGTTGAGATCGAGTTCAGTAAATTTTAAATTTTACAAACAAAAAATTTAATATTTTGAAAAAAAAATCACTTGTTGAAAACATGATAATTCGATTCTGCTCTCGATTCTGAACAAACTACTTTTTAGTTTTGCGTTAATTCATTAACACGTATACACGTACAGATGTAACATCTCACAGATGCGCCAGCACAATGCGGGGTGGAGTCGCAGCGAGTTAGCCTCAAATTATAATAATAGTGAACATTACGCGCCTCTCTGCCTGCGAGCTGCGCTGCGCCCGCGTCTACACAGCGTAGCGTAGCGTAGAGTGCGTAACACCCATGACATAGCTGTTTATTATACCTACTTTAAGAAGAAGTAGTAAAAAGACGAAGTTTACGAAGTTACGGCTTAGTTTAAACATTTAGTAATAAAAGTAAAAATGAAAATGGTTTCAACACAATCTAGAAACGAATATCTGTGCATTTTTGTTGTCAGATTTCCGTTAAATATAATTATAGTTTCAATTGTGGCTCAAAGTTTTCATACAATTGTTAAATTAATCCTAGCAGCATTGAAACTCTGACAAATATGTAAAGCACATATATTGGTTTCTAGATCGTGTTTAAAAAATTGCATTGACTTTAATTGGTTAATATTAAAATAGTACGGAAGTTCATTTGTATGCAGCGCGCTCGCGGGAGCCTTCGGATTCATAGTTCTTACGGAGCTCCCGAGAGCGTTGCATACAAACGAAGTTAGATCCTATTCTCAATAATAACCTATTAAAGTCAATTACATTTGTGGTCTGGGCCTGTGGTTTGTCAGATTTCCGTTAAAATATACAGTTTTAGAAAACGGGCAAAACCACAGACACAAAATTACCTATATATATTAATTTTACGTTTGTGTTTAGTTTTCATTGGTATTAGTAGGTTAGTAACTAAAATAAGACGAAACTTTGCTTGTATGGAGCGCGCTAGAGTTGAAGGCAATATCAAAATTTTCAACATATACAACGTGTTAGAAATAGTTTGTTTAGAAACGAGAGCAGAATCGAATTATCATCTTTTCAAAATAGGTAATTTTACAAATATATTAAATAATTTGTTTGTAAAATTTAAAATTTACTGAACTCGATCTCAACCCACCGCATGGGCACACTCACCCTACTCACTACCAAAACAAGATTCTTAAAATGTATCCACGAGCACGCGCTTTCATTAATTGCTGAAATGATAACAAATCACTTTTGCCTGAAAACTTGAAACGCAAATAGCTTTAAATTTGAAGTATCAAAATAATGAAATTATTGTTTCAATGGAATTATTTTGTAATAAATCAGTTGGGTTGTATAAGGTTTTGCGCTTATTCATTAACACGTTGTTTAATAATAATAAATATTCCACCACGCTGCTGGTTCCAAAAAGTTAATATTATCAGCTTATACCTGATGGTATTTGCTCGAACGTTGTATACGAGTACTGCCGTTGAAAATAATATTACAATGAAACGTTGGAAACTGAACCGCTGCCAAGTTGCCAACTACTCGTGTACCTACAAAACAAACAAGTCTAGGCAAAGAATACTGAACATTTACTCCGTCTAGCTACGAGTAGGTTAAAGACCCTGCGTGCGTGGCGCTAGCATGGCGTCTACTCGATCCACGGCACGATGTTGTTATTATAGTCGGGGAAATCTACGGATTTTTGTATGGAGAAGGTTGCATTAATTGCACTTTTGGTGATAATTTGGAATATAGTAAATAAATACCTGAAAAACATAAATTCTCAATAATCCCCGATTTTTATAGTGTATTATTGAATAATTAAGACATTTACAAAACATTAAATTTAGGTATGAACAAAAATTGGAAAACTGGTGATTTTGTACATGATGGCTTCATTCAATACGTTTTACGTATAACAATAATAATCCCCGGTTAATATCGTTAATTTGAGTAGATATTTAATATTTTGTAAGTCTTCAAAAATTATAACCTCAAAACTAAATTATTTACTGTTTGTTTGTACACATTAAATTTGTCTTGTGATAATTAACTGTCTCTTTTGCTAGTAGGCTGGAAGAAATATCTTTCGAAATAAGCTTGCCCTCTGTACATTTATATCGATTTTCAGGTATTTCTCAGGTTCCTGAGCCAATATAACCACGAAATCTCGACAAAAATGTTATAAACTTACAGTAATATTATTTCAAATACAATTTACTAAAGTGTCTTTAATGCAATCTCAAACCTTATTTTTCCTAGACTATTATAATAGATCGCACTTTTGTATGGGAGGTCGATCATTTTGTTTCGTTTTTCTTCCCATGTTCCTTAGGAAAAGTTGTTTAGTTTCATTATCTGAATATACTATTACAAGCAAAGCCCCACGTTACTTTCCAACCAGTATGTATACAGGGTGGTTCTTTATATGCTGACATTTGTTTAAGGGAATGACCAGACCAGAAAAAAAATCTGCTGTTCTATACTAAACTGCAAACCTACTCGAGCCAAATGTATGTGATTTTATGTGAGTATGCATGCATAAGCTCACGACTATATTCCCCGAGGGAGTATTCTGAAACCTCAGAACATCCGCGTTTCACCAGTAGTACCGAAACTCTGTCCAGTGTGACGGGGGGTGAGCCCATCGCCACTTATAATGGGTACAACTAATGCCTCGAAATTGAAGCATGCAGGTTTCCTCACGATGTTTTCCTTCACCATATAATAAATAATGTCAAGTTCTCGTCTTATTTTGCGTACAAAATGCAAAAATGTTGTTAACGCTCTAGAAACTTGAAGAAATCTGAAAGCAGTGCTTAATTCTGAGTTTTTTTAGTTTTATGAATGTATAAACATTTTTCATCTCCATTGTTTTACTATGGTCGTAAAACTTGCCTAGAGACAAGTAGTTTCTGCTGTACGTACATTAGCCTCTAAAGTATCATTAACCTCTACCCATCAAACTGAACAAATTTTAATGGGACCAAATCTATCAGTGAAAAAAAAAGTCTGCTATCCCATACTAAACTGCAATACCTACTCGACGCAAACGTATGGATGGAACAGAAGATTTTTTTTTGTTCCGATCGGTTTGCTCCCATAGTAAAAGTTGTTCAGTTTGACGGGTGGACTCTTAGTTTAAAAGGATGCTAATTATAGCAATTTCACCCTGTATAGGGGTCCAACTAAATATGCTGACGGTTTTTTATAGAGGATGATCAGAATATACAAACTGATCCACTTTCTCTATGGGACCAACATCGAAATCGCGGAAAACAATCAGGTATCCCATACATTTGGGTACTTTGCAGTTTTCGCGATTTCGACTTTGGTTCCACAGAGAAAGTTATTCAGTTTGATGGTCTGATAATCTCCTTAAAGACCCGTCAGCATAATAAGAAGGAAACTGTATACGATACAAAATAATGTAGGCAGTCTTTATTTTATTTTTTTATTTTATTTTATTTGGGAAGCTTACAGCTATTAAACAAGTAGTTTTATAAATTTAGTCAGCTAAAGGCCAATTACAAGCATCCACATTTAGGTTTCGACTTAATAAATTAGAAAACGCTTAAACGCTAATAAACACTTAATGTTAATAATATAATACAGAGGTTTTAATGTTTGATCAATCGCTGAGTTGATCTATAAATTTTCCTATAATGGCACTGCGTAAGCTAGCGGCACTGCTACAAAATAAGTCGTAGTTGAAGTCGTCACAGAACTTATTGAATTCAATACATGAACGGATTAAAATACTGTTCCGTCTATAATTAGTAGTAGTGGGTGGGGTGTGGAGCAATTCACGTCTACGCAGTCTACGGGCTGGGACTTTAAGAGTTATTTTGTTAAGGAGCGCTGGACAGTCAATCTTACCTTGAGCGATATTTAAGAGAAATACAATGTCTGCAATATTTCTACGCAAGTGTAAGGGTAGTAGATGAAAGGAAGCACAGAGATGGTCATAATCAGCAGCGGGGATCCTAAACTTGTAACTAATATATCTAGTAAACTTTTTTTGTATTCTTTCTATGCTGGAGGAATATATGTCATAACATGGGTTCCAGATTTGAGACGCGTACTCAAGATGGCTACGGACATATGCACAATAAAGAATTTTTACAGTTTTCATTTGTTTAAATGGTTTAGACGTACTTTAGGCAGTTAATGAACTTTGAGCAATTTTGTATAAATAGAACACTATTAATATAGGTCATGGTGCGCCGACTCACTCACACACTCGCTGAGAAGGAGCGCACGCGCCGGTCAACGACTCGAGACATGGATTATAATAATGTGATAAAGTGATAAGATATGAATATCCCATAGGTAAGTTTAGCATGGTCGTGCGATGGATCGCTGTTTATTCTTAGCTTTCTATCTTTTTGCGCGCTAGTAACCGATGAATACCTAAATCGAAAACCCCGTCATTGAAAATATATCTATCTAATCATCACGCCTCTTTTATAGTCTTCTTCTTATCGTGTGGGCAAGCCCTGGTGTCAGAGTTTTATCAGCCCGCCTTACGGCCTCTGACGTGGTTTTTATGTAACGACTACTACCACGAGAGATAGTAGCCGGGACCAACGGCTTAACTTCAACGGAATCATCTTTCTTTTCAGACAATCGGGTGATTAGGCCTGCAATGTCCTTATCCACTGGGGAAAAACGCACAAAGTGACATATCACTAGGTGTCCCCCGTGGGAATCGAACCCACGACCTCCGTGTCAAGAGCTCAATGCTCTTAACCATTGGTCCACGGAGGCAGTCTTTTATAGTGTCGTAAATAGAGAGGGTTCATTGCACCATTTACTGGGGTCTGTTTCGCCTTATTCACGTCAATTCCATACATCTTCTCACCATCATAAACATTCCAACAATCAGTACAAAAGGTTCGTATCCTCTTTTATAATGAGAAGTAAGGTTTGGTAGTCTCTCCCTGCGTGTGTCTCTCCAAGCAAATACAATCAGGAAAACTGTAAAAAAAGAGTTAATAGGCTTTTTCTGGGTGAGCGCGTTACATCCTCGGTTTATGCTTGTGAGTTGAAGCATTTTGAATAAAAAAACCGTCGTCATCGTTCACTGCTGACACTGAAGCTTCACGCTAACCGCGATGTCGTGCGCTCTCACACTGAAATAAACGTTTTTAAAAAAAAATTGGCCGTCATGGGACGCCCGGCACATGTGAAACTTCTCTCGATTTAAATTTCGATTTTCCGTCACACTAAACGGTTGCAGATCAAAATTTCAAAGCACACTTCAGTAAACAAACTTTGGTGACTTTCAAACTGTCTTTATCAAACGTTTAATTAGAAATGTGCTACAAAACAGTTTGGAAATAACTAATATTTTAAAACAATAAAAAAAATTTCATTGCCGATTATTGTCTCTAGTATCTCAGGTCAGGTCACATATTCTCACACAGTCGGTGAAAACATAATCGAAATAAATTATCTACTCCAAATCTAAGTTCCGAATCTTAGTTTATTCTTTTATCTTAGTGATGAGAAAGCGTTTTGTCACGTGCACGTCTAGCATGATTTCTCTACTTACGCGCGGCTCGACCTTTTTCCAAACTACTAGTCGCGGCAAGAGCGACTAAAATGCGCGGAAAGGGGTAATTTTCTGTGCAACAAAGACGCGTCGCGCGCGTGTAGTGATTATCAAGGTAGACATGCTATTGTACCCACTGTCCATTATAAGTGGCGATGGGCTCACCCCCGATGAAACGTGGATGTTCTGAGATTTCAGAATGTCTCTGTCTACCCTCTCGGGGAATATAGTCGTGAGCATATGCTTATTAGTAATTAGTTCGCCGTAGATTAGAGCCACGATTACGGTATACTGTCAACAACATGTTCAGACTCATGTCGTGTGTTATATCAGGAGAGTACTAATGTAAACCTTATCAACAGATCGTCTGATCGCTGATTGTTGCCGAGTTTAACAAACACCAACATACCTAACTAAGAGAAGTTTATTCCGAATGCGTAAATGCGCGCTGCATACAAACGAAGTCTGGTGATATTTTCAATACTAACCAATTAAACTCAATGAAATTTTGCAGAAACAATCTAGAAATAAATGTCTATGCTTCATAATGCTTGGGTCTGAGGTCACTAGCTAATAGTTTATTTACTTTACTGTATAGTATCAATTATTTTATTAAATAGACTATGTATTATTGTATACATAACTTTAGCTTAAGAATTTATATTGTAATAGTTATTAAGTCGTGTTATGTTGTAGAGTTTCTGGCCGCATCTTCTCTACAGCGACAACACGTTCCGACGCGGTGGTAGCTTTAAAAAAGATTTGACGTTTGATAAGTGTGCTGTAAGCTCCTATATTGAATAAATTATATATTGACTTGTATCGTGTCAGATTTTCGTTAAAATATACAGTTTCAATGCTAGGATTAATTTCAGATTTGTATGGAAATCTTTGAAGTACTATAACTTTAAAACTGTACATTTTAAGGAAAATCAGGCACGATACAAACATAGAGATTTGTGTCTAGATTGTTTCTGCAAAATTTCATTGAGTTTAATTGGTTAGTATTGAAAATATCACCAGAATTTCGTTTGTATGGAGCGCGCCAACAGTAATATACCCTTAAAGATATTCTAAATAAATAGGTACGGGAGTGAAGAGGACATCGATAAAGACATAGTTGGCATAGACAATAGATTTGTCTGTGAGTTGCTAATGGACCTTGATTACTTGATGACAGAGACACGCGGCGCGGGAGTCATTCGCTATTCTTTTCTTGTTGATTGAGTTGTTATACCTAGAACAATTAGCGCTGTTATACAAGATAGAAATTACTATACATATACTTGGCGCCACTGGATCTTGAGGAACTTCTTTTTTTTTTTAGTTTATTTATTCGATACATAAAATTTATATCTATATAGTATACATAGCAAACCGCACTGTCAGAAACCACTGGGTTTAATGAAGTGCGGTACATGAGACAGCTTACATACAGCACTTTAGTAGGTACAGTCAGCAGCAACAAGCCACATACACTTTAGCACTATGACGTAGAACAAAAGTGCACTTAACCCATTGCTGTCGACTGTACATAAACACTATTTTAGGTAACCTGTACTAAACCTGTAGGTGTAGGAACTTAACCTGTGTTATGTTGTGTACGAGTATGACATAATATTTCATTAACTTGTTCTATCATTGTAGAATACACCTTTTCTACAGGGTTGGTTGAGGTTGATGTATAATAATAAAACACAGATATAGTATTCACTAGTGAATGTGGCTAGGCGTACGTCCGCACGGCACGGCGGTCGGTGAGTGAATACCAAGCGAATGCACGATAGATATTCACCATAGACCCCACCTGCCGATAGATGGCGCTAACGGCGCTTTCCACATTAACTACTCTTTATTGCTGTACACTACATCTCTTTCTTGTTTTAATTTAATTTTTATATTTACTCGAATCTGCCACCGCTTCGGAAGGTATAACCGTGGAGAAGAAGCGGCGCAAGAAACTCCACAGTTTAACTAATTTCTTAAACCATATTAACAATACATGTTGACTGTTATCAATGCTATTACATTCAAACAAATCACTGAACATTTATTGAGACTACTTTGTTTACAGAAAATAGATTTTTCAAATATTGATTTGAAATTGTCAAACACTAAATTCAACGATAAACAATGTCTACGGAATATGCAATCTCATCGTATCAACACATTTCAATTATTTGTTACTTCTGTTCTATATTACCCATCCTTGTGAAAAAAAAATTTTTTTTTTTTCTGTTGATAAGTAGATAAGTAAAGTATACCTTGTTTTATAATAATTCTGAGGTACTTTAGTGTAAGTAAACATCTAGTTGATCATTAAGTAAATTTCAGTTGAATTAATTCTTAATTTGAAATAAATTCTTAATCACCACAAGATAGACAACATAAAATTTAAATCCAGAAATAAATATTAAGCTAGGTTTGGTAAGAAACAGTACCATTCTTAAATAAGAAACCTTTTTACTTATCCTAATCTTTATCACTAGCTTTTCCAGGTTTTATTTTTTATTTTTATTTTTTATTAACCTTCGCAAAGACTTTAAGTTATCAATACGACTATTCCTGGCTATTCTCTGAATTATTGAATATTGTTATTGGTTGTAATAAATATAAATAATTGATGTGCATTATACCTGCATGAATGCTGATATAACTTTGACTAACAACAATACACGGTAAGGTACACTAGGTCGATTTTGTAGTCAGCTATGTTCAGTAGTTACTTAAAATACATAATACATAACTAAAGAATCATAAGAAGTACTGTATAATACATTTTAATTCATGAATGTTGCATTGAGACTAGTTTTGACAAATCAGCAGTATCTATTTATTGGATCAGTTTAAATAGGTACTATTTTACTCAACATATACAAATAAAATGCTGATACCTAAATTGAAATAATAATCGTAATAATTTAACTTTTCATTACATTCAAAACATTAAAACATGTTGATGATATCAACATCGCGATTGAATGCTCTTTGACCTTTGCTGCTGTTCTCTGACAGCGTCGCAATTACTTAACAGATTCGCAATTTAATGCACAGTCGCAATTGAATGCCCTTTGATCCAATTTAATGCCTTTCTTTGACAGCGACGCAATTACATAACAAATACATATTCGCAATTTAATGCGCAGTCGCAATTGAATGATCTTTGATCCAATTTAATGCTTTTCTTTGACAGCGACGCAATTACATAACAAATACGCAATTAAATGCACCCGTAATTAAATGCATGACTACTTTTAATTGAATACACCGTACATTCGTAACTAAATTTTCCGGCTGGCTTCTCGCAATCTAATGCGCATAGTTCATTTACTTCTCCTGTGCCCCGAGTTCCCCTGCCTTGGGCCGAATTGGGCATCCATAGTGAGATGAATTTCGACTAAATCTTATTCTTCTATTTCCCCTTTGGTCTGTAAAAGATCTACCCCATTAGATATGCTATGCTTTGGTTGTTCCTGAAATTGGACTGAATTTTATGTGGATGAAAGGCTTGTCATTCTTTTACCATTTGTTAAATCATTCCGTCCATAAACACCTAAAATACAAAAGAAGTCTAGCCTACTACAACAGTATGCTAGACTAGAAACCTGGGATTTTATTCCGCTATCTTGGTACCTACTCACGAAGATTGATGTATCAAAGGGTCTGATGGTGACCTACCCTATGAGGGAGTTGTTTTGTCTACAATACCTATTCAGTCACTAAAGCAGTATTCTGAATCAGATTTATAAATGGGCAAAATAATTACTACAGTTCAACAATGATTAGCTTGGTATAGTTAATTACTCCTATACATACATTTCAACAACTTCATATCAACATCCGTTAGAACAAAACTGTATCATGTTATCTGTAGTTAAAATGTATCTCGGTCATTGCATTATTTATTATTACAATTACAATGAAGAGGTCTTTGGTAATTTACAAAGAGTAGTTTTGTAATTTGGTTTGTTTACATACCTCCATATTTCTATAACAACATCAAAATTAACGCGACATGATGACCAAATTAGGAACTAGTTGTTAGCTACATGATACGCCACGAAATAAAAAGAAATGTAAGATATACCTATACTCCATTCAAAACAGCAACGAAATTTTAGGGCTATTTTCCATTACAGAAACAGAGATTTGAAACACTTACTCTCACTAATTCCTAGAACAGCTTTTGAACCTCCAAGATCTGTCGGATACTTTGACTATTTATATGTGGACTGGTTACGCGTGTAATTCTACTAACAAACACTTCTGCCACTTTTTGCGGGGGGCGAGGTAACATGAAATCCGCAACTTTGGATTTTATTCCCCATAACTTTAGATTCTAATTTTGAATGTTAAAAATCATGAAAAGTAGTCTCGTGTGAACCCCAAACGTTCTAAGTTCGAAGTTATTGTTTCGCAATTATAGGCTGTCTCATTTAGTGATAAGGTGTGAAATTGAATGTACATGCACAAGATCAATTGTGCTTATACCGTGGCAGAGGGGAAATGCTACCGCAAGGCTAGTCCTTATAATAATTAGTCAAAGGTCGGATAGTATATTTATCCAATAAACTAATTGTATTTGGTAATCAGAATTGGCCAGAAAGCTAAATAGGAATAGGAAAATAATTAAATATTGTCCTCCTTTCTTGGAATAAAGTATAAGTATATACCTAAAATATTAGGTACTTTTAAATATATTTACACTAATAATGTTTTCCTTCTAAAAACCATAAATATATATCATTGGGTAAGCTTTAGGAAAATAATACTATTTTTAATTAAATGAACATGAATTATGTGCAACTGTTGTTTCGACTTTATTGCGTGGCGTAATATTATAGAAGACTATTTGGCACTAGAAATACATTGTACATTTAAAATATGATAATAATTTATCTATATAATCGTATACCTACAGGTAGGGTACTGATGATTAACCGATTTGGTTCAAGTACAGTATAGTGTACTTTAACACATACAAATGAATAAAGTAACAGTGCAGTGAAGTGCCTGCAGTGGCTGGGTAAGATACATAATTAATCTATACAAACAAGACCACACCACATAAGTTACCTACTCATTTGTAATGTTCATAGTTGCTGTGCCCTACAGGGTCCATAATGATCTTATAGCTTATAAGTTAACATCTTGTTGTACATTATGGAATGCAATAAAATATTGAATATTGAGTATTGATATTGCAATACGTCATTAATACCTTTAGAGTTTCCTTGCGTAACTAAGCATAATCATGTAAAGCATAGCACAATTAATGTCAATTGAATGACCAACTATACAAGCTGCCAATAATTATAATTATATATTATTATATGACTTGTCATTTGAATGACCAACTACAAGCTGCTGATAGTTGTTTTTATTAATTGAATGACCAGCTGCAAGTTGCTAATAATTATTCTATTAATTATTTGACTTGTCATCTGAATGAATAACTACAAGCTGCTGATAGTAAAATTGTTTGATTTGACAGCATTTGATGCCCAGCTAAAAGTTGCTAATGTCAATTGAATGACCAGCTGCAAGTTGCTAATAATTATTTTATTAATTATTTGACTTGTCATCTGAATGAATAACTACAAGCTGCTGATAGTAAAATTGTTTGATTTGACAGCATTTGATGCCCAGCTAAAAGTTGCTAATGTCAATTGAATGACCAGCTGCAAGTTGCTAATAATTATTTTATTAATTATTTGACTTGTCATCTGAATGACCAACTACAAGCTGCTGATAGTAAAATTGTTTGATTTGACAGCATTTGATGCCCAGCTAAAAGTTGCTAATGTCAATTGAATGACCAGCTGCAAGTTGCTAATAATTATTTTATTAATTATTTGACTTGTCACCTGAATGACCAACTACAAGCTGCTGATAGTAAAATTGTTTGATTTGACAGCATTTGATGCCCAGCTAAAAGTTGCTAATGTCAATTGAATGACCAGCTGCAAGAAGCTAATAATTATTTTATTAATTATTTGACTTGTCATCTGAATGACCAACTACAAGCTGCTGATAGTAAAATTGTTTGATTTGACAGCATTTGATGCCCAGCTAAAAGTTGCTAATGTCAATTGAATGACCAGCTACAAGTTGCTAAATCGAATTGAATGACCAGCTAAAAGCTGCTTATGTCAATTGAATGACCAGCTGTGCGTTGTAATAATTATTTGTTATATATGGCAACTGATTAAACAGCTACAATCTGACTGACAATATGAGAGTAATTGCCCTGACCATTTCAAAACTCTTAGCTATTAATTGAAGACATTTTCTCTTTATTATGCACTGAAGCAAGTAGGTATGGTTCAATCGGCGCCTTGGCAGTGTTCCTGTTGGAGGCTGGTTTCCCTGTGACATCTAGGAACATACAATCTGAGAACAAAATTTCGAAGCAGTATTATCGGTTCAGTTATGATGCTTGAATCACTAAGGTTTATCTGTAATCTACTCTCAACAGAGATGAGTGTTCTTTGTTAAAATGTGGGTAGGCAGGTACTTCAGAAACACTCAATTTAATATGAAATCACCTGATCATTTTCAGGCCGCAATCCGGTCTTCAACCTTAAGTTACAGTACGTTTCGTAATATAGGTTTGATCATAAGATTGCATAGCTTTTTAGTACCGTTTGGTATTATAAGAGGTACAAGATTCAGGTTGACTGAAAATCGAATCGATCGAACATCCAATTCTTTGCTTACATAGCAAAAGAAACGAATTAGTTTCACCTGTACTGGGGTAATTGTATCCATATGACCCTAACAACAATGTTGCAAAGATAAGATCAACGTAAGGTCACTGAACTGGATTTCAAATTTATAAAGTATAGGAAACGACAAATAAGTACCGGTAACAAATTATGTTGGTACAATTGAGGTTTGAATTGAAATAGAACAGACGATTACTATTTTGATTTTGTGAAATCTGTATGTTCATTATGCAGAATGTTCGATCCGTAGAATATTAATACGTAGAACGTTCGATCCGCATAATGGTCAATACGCAGAATGTTTAATTCTACGCCAACCTGGTATTATGGCATAAATATTGGCATAATTTCGTAATGCGTCACTAGGCATAAATAGCTATCGAAATAAACTCACTTAGCATATCATGGTTACACTACAACATGACTAGCCTGTTCGATTCCCACGGGGGACACCTAGTGACATCTCAATTCGTGCGTTCCCCCCCAGTTGGTTAGGACCTTGCAGGCCGAATCACCTCATTGTCTAAAAAGAAAGATGATTCCGTGCTTCGGATGGCACGTTAAGCCGTTGGTTTCGGCTACTATCTCTCACGGTAGTACTCGATACAAAAACCCATGTAAGGCCGTAAGGCGGTCTGAAAAACTCGATAAGAAGAATAAGGAATGATCACGTGACCTTAAAGATTGATGTCCACAGCTGGCGTTCGTTTGTTCATCGTAGGCGTAGTCGTCACGTGTTGTCCCACACCTTCCTCCTGTCTCGAGTCTCCCCTCTTTCCTCCAGCACTCGGCAGTCGACATCCGGGAAAAGAAACACAGTATGTAGGTAATTCCAAATAAATCGATTTAACGGCTCGGTTCACTCACTTCCCGTCACACTCGACAGAGCTCGACAGATCACTAGCGAAACGTGGACGTTCCGAGGCTTCATTCAGAATAACTCTGACCACCCCTACGGGGAATACAGTCGTGAGCATAATCAAATCAAATCGAGTTCCAATCGGGATTGAAAACTATATTTACTTTTCTTTTTGAAATATTTGTTTTTAACACTGTGTAACTGTAGGCAACAAACAAAACAACGCTAGCAGACACCGTCTTCGATTGTGTAGCAAATAAATAAAACGCTTAGTGGCGTTTATACGCAAACGCAATTTGAATTTTAAAATTTTTCAACACTCAACAAACTAATAAGCACTTTACTCACGTGAATTTCGAATCCCGTCGTCGCCAATGTAGAATACACCTTTTCTACAGGGTTGGTTGAGGTTGATGTATAATAATAAAACACAGATATAGTATTCACTAGTGAATGTGGCTAGGCGTACGTCCGCACGGCACGGCGGTCGGTGAGTGAATACCAAGCGAATGCACGATAGATATTCACCATAGACCCCACCTGCCGATAGATGGCGCTAACGGCGCTTTCCACATTAACTACTCTTTATTGCTGTACACTACAATCATGAATTTCTGAAACAAAACTCTATTAGTTGAGCTCACCTTTAAAATACATCACTAATTATATAGGGTCTTTCTTAATATACTGACACTTTTTAAGGGGATGATCAGACCGTCAAACTGAACAACTTTCTCTATGGCACCAACATCGAAATCGTGAAAAAAAATCAGATTTTCCGTACAAAACTGCAAACCTACTTGATCCAAATGTTATGGGATAGCTGATATTTTTTTTCGCGATTTCGATGTTGGTGCCATAGAGAAAGTTGTTCAGTTTGATGGTCTGAGCATCTCCTTAAAAAAGTGTCAGCATATAAAGAAGCACCCTGTATAATGTACAATAAAGCATAGCATAGCATATGCTCACGACCGTGTTCCTCGAAGGGGTAGTCAGAGATATTCTGAAAATTTAGCACATCCAAGTTTCATGAGTAGTACCGAAACTCGGTCCAGTGTGACGGGGAGTGAGCCCATCGCGATCGCCTCTACAATGCGACGCGTTTTTTGTTTACGTGTGCAAGAATCTAAGAATGATTGTTCACGCCTCTTTTGTACAGAGGTCGTGTAGTGGTCGATGGTATGGTAGTCCTTATTGAATTTTATAATGATGATGATCGCTATGTATTTTGATAAATAAACAAAATTGTGGTTCTGCTACGCGCGAAGACTAAGCATCAATATTGTGGACGCTTGAGACAATGTCAGAATTTCAGCGCATAAGTCGAATCACCTACCTATAGGTAACCAATCAGACGATGAGACCTAAATAAGACTTAAGGGAAATAAATCTAATATTCCCCAGTCAAATAATACAATTCAACCAAGAATATGTAGTTGAACCGACGACGTAATGATGTGATATCCTATAGAAGCAAGTTATCTAGGGTAAAAGGTGTATCATTAGCATCCTTTTAAACTAAGATTCTCCCCATCAAAGTGAACAACTTTTACTATGAGAGCAAACCAATCGGAACAAAAAAAAATCCGCTCTTCAATACTAAACTGCAATCCCTATTCGATTCAAATGTATGCAACAGCAGATTTTTTTTGCTCCGTTCGGTTTGCTTCCATAGTAAAATTTGTTCAGTTTGATGGGTAGACTCTTAGTTTAAAAGGATGCTAATGATATCAATTTCACGATCTCAGGCATATCATAATTATTACAACGCCGTCGTAACCAACGGGCCAACGAGATCGTTACTTTTCATCCACAGATAATAGTGTCAATCCTAATTTAATTAACTAAGTTAAACATTGATAAATTGTAGTGTCTGTTCACAATGCAATAACAATTAGTCACAAAGCAATTAAATTCCTACGAGCAACTAAAATGCGGGAGTGATGATGTCCGTATCAACATAACATAACATACGCGGTACATTAATACGTTGTTTATATAAAACATTAAATCTGAACCGGAGCCAAACTGTCTCGGTCGCTTCATGCTTTATTTTGTTTTTATTATTTTAACTAACGCTACCGGCCTCTGATGACCGGCTTAGAGTATACAGGGTGTAAGGAAAACTATCATTAACCTTTACACCACATACTCTACCAATCTCTCACCGATCCCCGCTACCCAACCCGTTGCGTAGTCCCAGCAAAACCCATTGCCGAGGTCCGTACCCACTATGGGTGCCCCTTGGGCAGGTTGCTTAATTCACTGGTTCGGTGACCTACCAGGGCGCTTCGCCGTCACTGGTGTGGCCCCCCCAACAGCCCGCAGTAAAAAGCAATAACTGCTCCCTGAGCAAACTGTATACGTCAGCCAAAAAAACTACCTATCAAACTGAATAACTTTTACTATGGGAGCAAGCCTGCGCCCGTGGCATGGCGGCGCGTTAAAGCTCTATCGCGTCCTAGCTCTCTTTCTTTTTGCGCGCGAACGAACGAGTTAGCAGGCGATATAAATGTTTATCGCGCCTGCTACCAAAAAATAACCGTTGTTCCGACTCGACTCAACGTATGGGACAGCAGATTTTTTTTGTTCTGACAGGTTTGCTCCCATAGTAAAAGTTGTTCAGTTTGATGGGTAGAGTATGTGGTTTAATGGTTAATGATACTTTTCCGAACACCCTATATTTTCTTTTGCCTGGCTTTCTCAGTTCTACATCTGCTTCCGCGGATATTACAGATTCACATGCAAGTTTTTCCCAGACTGAGGTGCATATTGAATGAATGACCTCTTCCCAAAATTAACGTTTATAACCATTTTAAATAAAATCTTTTTGTTCGCAGAACTGAATGATGGAAGTAGCTACCGGTTGAGGCCGCGGCACACTCTTCACTTCTTGTTTATGAAGAGTAATGAATTATAACAAACCGCTAGTCAGCGCTAATTGAACGAATTACTATAAATTAATATTTTGCTATGTTTCTTGTGCCATTTTGTGTATTGCTGTTGCTGTTTTAAGTCAATCAAAAACTTCAATCCGGAGCGAGTGCGAATATGCAATTCGCTTATAATCTTAACTATTATAAAACTGTAACAGAAGTGTGTCTGTACAATGAAGATATTTACATGAAAAAGATTAGGATATGGTTTTTAGGTATCCTGGACTCCAAATCAACCTTTTTAGAATTTTTGTGTGTCTGATTATTTGTTTGTTTAAAACAGCATAACGCAAAAACTACTGAACCGATTTTGATGAAATTTATTTGTTTGATAGTTTATGATCTGACTTAAAATCTGGTACATAATTTGTGCCCACGAAGTCGCGGGTAAACTCTAGAAATAGAAAAGAAATCATTTATTTGCTTTGAACAGGGTACAATACAGGGTACTTTGAACAGTACTTTGAACAATACTTTGAACAGGGTAAAATAGACTATGTATTATTGTATACATAACTTTAGCTTAAGAATTTATATTGTAATAGTTATTAAGTCGTGTTATGTTGTAGAGTTTCTGGCCGCATCTTCTCTACAGCGACAACACGTTCCGACGCGGTGGTAGCTTTAAAAAGATTTGACGTTTGATAAGTGTGCTGTAAGCTCCTATATTGAATAAATTATATTGACTTTGACTTTGACTTTTGACTTTGACTTGTAAAATTTTGTAGGATATACGTAACAATTATACAGGATCTCCTGACTCAGCCATTAACAAAGGCATGCAGATATGTATTACTGTATTGTTGTAGTATAATATAAATGCGAAAGTGTCATTGGAAGTAGATACAATCCTGTAAAAAAAACGGAGTGTCAGTAATTGGTATTACGTGGAGTAGCATTAAACTGTATGAAGATCAGAAAGCTAATGAGCTTCGAAATTAAATGAACAATTTGTTCAGGAATATATTATCGAGGTCGCATAGTAAGGAGTGTATTAAGTAATTTTTAATATGCTGACACTTTTTTCAAACAGAACAACTTTCTCTATGACACCAACAGCGAAATCACGATAAAAAAATCTGCTCTTCCATACAAAACTGCAAACTTACTCGAGCCAAATGTATGGGACAGCTGATTTTTTTCACGATTTCGATGTTGGTCCCGTAGAGCAAGTTGTTCAGTTTCACGGTCTGATCATCCCCTTAAAAAAGTGTCAGCATATTAAGAAGGACCCTGTACTTATTACACTCCTTACTATGTATATGCTGACACTTTTTTAGAGCATGATCAGACCATCAAACTGAACAACTTTCTATATGGCACCAACATCGAAATCTCGAAAAAAAAACTGCTGTCCCATACATTTGTCTTGAGTTGGTGTGCGTATTGTACAATGTCATGGATAAAATTTATACTATAATATTTATATGACTAGCTTCCTCTATTACGTTTCATTGTGCTCTTATCGAATGACAACAAGGCTTACCTTCAGACCGGAAAATTTTAATTTATCTTAATCCAGTTGGTTTGTTTCCAATGATAACATTACACCTACCTTACCTGCGACACGCTGAAAACATTTATTTTTTATTTGCTCTCCTGACTGGTTCATTTCATGAAAGGATCTAATGGTTATGCTCAAGATATTACTATGGGATCCCTGGGATCTGCTGTTTGAAACATTTTGGACGAGTCGCTATTGATATTTTCTATGGAACAGCTGGTTTTTCCTATATATTGGGATTTTCTTTATATACTAACGGTTTATAAGAGTATGATCAGACCATCAAACTGAACATTCTCCATGGGACCAACATTGAAATCGGGAAACAAAAAATCTGGTGTCTGCTATGCTGCTGTGGTGTAAACTAACTAACTTTAAATCACGTACTCTACCCATCAACCTGAACAACTTCTACTATGGGATCAAGCCAGTCAGGGGTAATTAAATTAATATTCCAATGTATCTTGGCGAGTGGCACAAACGTGCACTAATCCGAATGAGTTAGTGTTTATAATTAGTTCTAGACGAAATAATCGAGCACGAGTGAGTTAAAACATTCAATTGTTTATTATGAAAATTGATAGCTCTACTATTATGCCGGGCAAAAGATTCTACTCGAATTAAATAATGAATGACGCATTCGATTCCTATAGTACCGTAGTACCTACTTCGTATTTCTATGACAGTACTCGTAAAATGTTAAATTTCATTTGAATTGAGTATATTACCGTTGGCGCGCTCCATACAACCGAAGTCTGGTTATATTTTCAATACTTACCAATTAAAGTCAATGACATTTTTCTGAAACAATCTAGAAACTAATTTCTATGCTTTTATGGTGTCAAATTTTCGTTCAAATGTATAGTTTTAGTGCCTCAAAGATTTCTATACAAATCTAAAATTAATCCTAGCATTGAAACTGTATATTTTAACGAAAATCTGACACGATACAAGCATATAGCATTAGTTTCTAGATTGTTTCTGAAAAAAATCATTGATAAGATATATAAGATAAGAGCTTAAATTGGAAGGCAGTAGCACGCAGTATGTTCCAGCACACGTGGCCAGTTCGATTCCACGCTAGTATATGTCTGTATACTCACCGTCCGTCCCTTGAATCGAACTATTCTCAAGCCTACGTTGTCGGCATAAAGGTTATGTAAAAGGAACTTGTAAAGTAGTGTAAGTATTTGACCCAGTGAACTAGAGTGATTCTAAGCGCGATGTAACGGGCGCGGCGAGATGAATGGGGCGCTGAGATATGGAGCGCAGCAGTGGCCGTGGAGTGGGCGAGGCGCGTGTGAGTGTGACTGTGTGAGGCCACGTGGCCGCGGTTTATGAGCCATCTCCTCCATGCTGTGCTGCAAGAGTATTGGTGCACCTGGTCGATGCCGATGGTTAAACATAAAATATAAAGTACATAACACATGAAGGTTCAGTGTACTTAACTCAACCAGTACCGCTACAGTTCCTGAAAGAGCCGTTAGGTCCTCAAACAATTAGCGAACCCTCGTCGAGTACATACACTCGCACACACGCATACAAACACACACGCAGACCGACACTTAGCTCCTGCACGCTAGTTGATGATAACATACTCGTTGTGGGTCGTACCTTCATCAACACCTATCTGTTAATGTTTTAAGTTCCGAGCGGAATGCCGAAGTGACGAGGTCATATTGTTACTTATTTACCCGGGCTAGTAGTTTTGTCTTGTTGAGCTGAGTACAACTCGAGAGGCTTCGAGGCTCTTATCGTGAGAACCAGATAACTGCGACTCTCACAGGGAGCTAGGGATCTCTAGCTCTGCAGTCCTGGTATCCTAACGATCCATCATCCATCACACCTAAGTCCTATAAACAATTAACTATTTCGACCATGCGATGACCCTACGTTCGAAGAATCCGTCCTTCGAGCTTCTAACTGAGTCACGGAATATCTAAGAGTACAACAGAAGGCTCTCTATCGAAGAACGCTCGCTCCAAGCGCGACTGACACTCACAGATTGACTCTCTGTGCGTGATTCGTGGTAAATACGACCGGCGCGACGACGATCGGAGGCCGAAGATCGTTGGCCGGCGGCCGGCACAAGAGTCCGGCGTGCCGGCGGGCGGTAGGTACCAACGACTTCGCCGCCTGCATAATTAAGATAAAAATCCTTTTCTTCTCCGGGTTCCTCTCCATCAATGGAGGTTAGCAGTCAGTTCCGCATATCTCTGCGTACCTATCTCTTGTACGATTTCATATGGATTTCCCCCTTCCACAAATCCGTTCGGTATCAAATCCTATACAAAATCAAAATCCTGATTCGGAATTCTGGATCGAAATTCTTTATGTATGTGACAGGATTTACAGGTTCGCGAGTCACGATATTCTTTGTACAAGTTTTTATTGTCTTCTACTTTGCTCCAAAATTTTGGAATCTGGTGATCGCAGTACGAGTATCATTTGCAAACCGAGTAGGTATTGTATTGTATGTTGCGTGTCCTTTGCGTTACGATCGCACTCAGGCGCCACTATCTTCTACAAAACGCATACAATAACGATCAAGGAAGGCAAGGAAGCGTCCACGCACGGCACGGCACGGCACGGGGCATTCACTGCGTTGCTGCGTCACACATACATGCGTAGTCTTCGTTTATTTAGCTATAAGATACGACCACAGAATATTCTATAGGCTGCAATCGCGATAAATATTCGGTGATTGAACCGTGACTGGACTACGTACGAACTATAAATTTTGACAAATTTGGTATTGCGCTAATCGCGGTACTGCTCTTGATAGTCGTTAGAGCTGTTTTGACAGATCGCTCAGAGGTTAAAGGCTGTCAGTTATATATAGTTCCTCATCGCGCTAAACTCTATGTAACTGATAGCCCTTAACGTCTGAGCGATCTGTCAAAACGGCCCTAACGACTGTCAAGAGCTTTACCGCGATTAGCGCAATACCAAATGTGTCAAAAGTTATGGTTCATACGTAGTTCAATCATCGAATATTTACCGCGATTGCAGCCCTGACACAGCTAGTAATTGAAAATAGTTATTTTCAAAGCTTTCTTCGCTTGTAATGGTCTTGTACTTACATTTACTTTTAGAACGTGTCAAATTGTCAATACACATGACATAACACGTTAGCCACATAATATTAAATGCATAGAAAAGTCGTTTGATCGACGACATACAATAATAAAACGCTTTATGTTTATATTTATTTTACGACGTCATTAAAAGTTGGATTTATTCGAATCCCGAGTTACTTTATATCTTTCAAATTATAACTAAAATGTTTCGGCGGGAGGTGGACGTATATATTTGCTCGTAGGTATCTAAATCTACAATTAATGTGTGTGTTTGCTATTTATATAGACGTTGACAAATAAACGCAAGTTCAAAGGGAGTGTGTAAATAGATATAACATTCTCAGACGAGGTGGGAAGGTGAATAGTATTGAATCAGAGATTATTGAACTCTGAATCAACTCAAATAGAATCACGGTAGACCTTCCGTATGTTATGTAGTTATGTACACACGGCGACACAAAACCAACATAAGCTGGCCGCGCGACTCTATGCGTTATTCAACTTACGCCAGACTAGCTTATTTTGGTTTTGACAACAGCTTGATGTGTCGCCGCGCCGCGCCGTGTACACTGAAAAAAATTATTAAACGAATTCAGCTAAATGTTTTGTTCAATTTATCCAAATGTTTGATTAATCTAGACAAATGTTCTTCGTGAAATAGTATCGTGTAAAATTAATTAATATCATTATTTTAAGCTAAGAGTCTACCCATCAAACTGAATAACTTTAACTATAGAAGCAAACAAGTCGGAGCAAAAATACATTTGAGTGGAGTAGGCATTGCAGTTTAGTATGTTACAACATTTTTTTTGTAAAAGTAAAAACAAGTAAAAGTTGTTCAGTTTGATGGGTAGAGTATGTGGTTTAAAGGTTAATGATACTTTTTCCTTGCACCCTGTATAACTAGGGACCAGCCTTGCGATAGCATTTCCCCTCTGCCACATTACAAGATCAATTGATCATGTGCATTTACATACAATTTTATACTTTACTAGAGTTTACCCGCGACTTCGTCCGCACAAATTATATACAAGATTTTAAGTCAGATCAAACAAAAAAGTTTCATCAAAATCGATTCAGTAGTTTTTGCGTGGTGATGTTACAAATATACAAACAAACAAACAAAGAGACAGACAATACTTCTAAAAAAAGATTGATTTGGAGTCCAGGATACCTAAAAACCATATCGTAATCTTTTTCATATAAATATCTTCAATGTACAGACACACTTCAGTTTTATAATAGTTTAGTTTACATGACTGAACGAGACAGCCTAAAATTGCGGAGCAATAACTTCAAACTAGTCGCGTTTGGGTTTCACACGAGACTTAATCTAAAGTAATTAGTCGGGGAAATCTACGGATTTTTGTATGGAGAAGGTTGCATTAATTGCACTTTTGGTGATAATTTGGAATACAGTAGATAAATACCTGAAAAACATAAATTCTCAATAATCCCCGATTTTTTATTGTGTATTAGTGAATAATTAAGACATTTACAAAACATTAAATTTAGGTATGAAAAAAAAATGGAAAACTGGTAATTTTGTACAGGATAGCTTCATTCAATACGTTTTACTTATAAGAGTAATAATCCCCGGTTAATATCGTAAATTTGAGTAGATATTTAATATTTTAAAAAGTCTTCAAAAATTATAACCTCAAAACTAAATTATTTACTGTTTGTTTGTACACATTAAATTTGCTTTGTGATAATTAACTGTCTCTTTTGCTAGTATGCTGGAAAAAATATCTTTTGAAATAAGCTTGCCCTTTGTACATTTATATCGATTTTAAGGTATTTCTCAGGTTCCTGAGCGAATATAACCACGAAATCTCAACAAAAATGTTATAAACTAACAGTAATATTATTTCAAACACAATTTACTAAAGTGTCTTTATTGCAATCTCAAACCTTATTTTTCCTAGACTAAATGGAATAAAATCCGAAGATGCGGATTTCATACTACCTCGTCCCGCGCAAAAAGCGTCAGTAAAGTTTGTTAGTAGAATTACACTCGTAACTCGTCCATAGTTATATTGTCAAAGATCTAGTCTAATCCAGGTAGTATTAGACAATAGTCTAAGCTGGTATTATACCGGTTATGATAGCTCTCTGGCAACTCGCCTGCCTGCGAGTACCGTTTGTAACGAGCCTATATGTCGATGTCGTGGGCGGGTTTTAATTGCCCCAATTTATTAGACTTTCAAACAAGATACTCGTACTTTAATGTATACGCAATTATTTTAACACCAGGCGGATTTGATTAATAAGATATAATTATCGACGTAGAATACTATGGACGCCGGGTCTAGTACAAAATACTCGAATAAAGTGTCCGAGACTAAAATACACAAACCTAAGTACGTATAGTAATATAAACCCACTAAAAACATTTAAAATGCTGAAATTGTTTTCCGTCCCACTCCCCCATCGGGGCCCGGCGCGCGCCGCGCGCCCACGCGTGCGCGTAGTCACCCGATCAAACGAAGACTGTTGCGTAATTCGTTCTCCTTTTTACGTTTTCGTTCACTTTTTATTCGGAAACTTTTGAGCGCGGACCCTCCGTCCAGTAGTGGTAAGTCAATGGATTAATAAATAAATATCTTGGAAATTGTCTCACACATTACCTAGTCCTAAAAGTAGCATAATCTTAATTAAGACATGAATTACGGTAAATGCCATCAATAATACATACTTATCCATAATTTAGGATAACTTATTCTCCGAAAAGGTTTCGCGCGTCTCTCGTTCCGAAAATATAGAGATTATAGTCAGAACTTCAAATGGTCAAATACTTGACGCTCAACCGAAGAGAAGTATGTCATAATGGTAGTGTGTGGCGTGCTGTAATCTCTGCCTACCCCTGTGGGATAATGGCGTGAGTATATTTATGTTATCCATGGCATTGTACATACGCACAACACGCACATTCGTAGTTAATCGTATTCATCTCAAAACAGTGTTTGCGGTATTCGTACCTGCGACCTTCGGTTTAACAGGCTGTTTTCACTATAACTGAGCTGTCGGACCGTCTATCTGCCAGTTGCACGTGCGTTCATTAAAGTAAATCCTCCATTAAATCTCTTCTTGTCACTTTTTGTTTTGGTGACGTAGTAAAAGCTAGCAAGAGATTTAATGGAGGATTAACTTTAATAAACGTACGTGCAATTGACCGTATGACTGATAACAAAAGACATCAACGCTGGATCGACACTCGCTAACAGATTGACACTCTCGTTGATGTCTTTTGTATGGCCGCTCTGTCCTTAATTATAAAACCGTCAGCATATTAAGAAGGACCCTGTATATTTCGTATATGCGTTGTATTAGTATACGAATATGATGACTGTGAAGTTAAGAGAAGTCTGGTGATATTTTCAATACTAACCAATTAAAATCAATTAAATTTTGCAGAAAAAATCTAGGAACAAATCTCTATGCTTGTATCGTGTCCGGTTTTCGTTAAAATATACAGTTTCAATGCTAGGATTAATTCAAGATTTGTATGGAAATCTTTGAGGCACTGTATCTTTAAAACTGTACATTTTAAGGAAAATCTGACTCTATACAAGTATAGAAATTTGTTTTTAGATTGATTCATTGAGTTTAATTGGTTAGTATTGAAAATATCACCATAGTACGTTTGTATGGAGCGCGCTCCGAATTATATCCTCTTAAGCCATGAATTTATCTTTATTTAGCTTTAAAAGACAAAATCAAAATTTAAATGATCAAAAATGCTTGGGTCTGAGGTCACTAGCTCATAGTTTATTTACTTTACTGTATAGTATCAACTATTTTATTAAATAGACTATGTATTATTGTATACATAACTTTAGCTTAAGATTTTATATTGTAATAGTTATTAAGTCGTGTTATGTTGTAGAGTTTCTGGCCGCATCTTCTCTACAGCGACAACACGTTCCGACGCGGTGGTAGCTTTAAAAAAGATTTGACGTTTGATAAGTGTGCTGCAAGCTCCTATATTGAATAAATTATATTGACTTTGACTTTGAGACAGCACTCGATCCTCGGATCTACACTACAGTGAGCTGCTGGCTGAACAAAAGTGAACAACTTTCAAACTGCCCGCATCGTAGTTATCTACTGTATGTAACAGTTATATACGAGTACGATAGGTTTCCGCAATTCACTTCATGTGATGTGCCTAGAGATTGGAGATGCTTATTCTATTCAGTTTAACGACCTTCCGTCTACAATCTCCATAGCTTCTGTATTGTTTACCTTATAACATTTTAATAGGTTTCTGTTTATTGTATACCTAACTGTTGAAGAAATTAACTTTATCTATTCTGTAGGCTTACCATGAGTTTTCACTGTAGTAAACTACAATAGTTTTAGTCTCATTTGAATTTCGTACAGCGCTCCTAGTGATACTTTGAGAACTGATTTTGACAGACAAAATGCTCACCGTAAGTACAGTAGTATAGTAGGCCGACTGACTGTAGTACAACTTCTATCGATATAGGTTCCTTCTTAATATGCTGACACTTTTTAAGGAGATGATCAGACTATCAAACTGAACAACTTCCTCTAGGGGACTAATGTCGAAATCGCGAAAAAAAAAACTGCTGTTCCATAGTAAACTGCAATCTTACTCAACTCAATTGTATGGGACAGCTGATTTTTTTCGCGATTTCGACATTGGTCCCATAGAGAAAGTTGTTCAGTTTCATGGTCTGAGCATCCTCTAAAAAACTGTCAGCATATTAAGTTGGACCCTGTATATTATTCTAGAGTCGGAAAATCTCATCGTCCTTATTTGGAATGAAGTGTAGGTAAGTACACACGAAGAGTCTGTGTGCAGCTTAATGTTTAAGATGGCTGCAGTTTGTTTGGGGAAAGGTGTAATCATAATCACTGTCTAACGGTACCGAGTCTCAACTCTCAGTGGACGGCTCATGGGTCCCTCGTAGCCTCAGGGCACCCTGAGGCTGGGGAGCGCTGCGTGCCCCAAGGATGCGCGGGCGCGGGGCCTGCTGTGTGAGGGGGGAGGAGGGGGGAAGGGGGCGGTCAAGGCCGCAGGCGCATGCGGCGGGGGGGACCGGGGCGCGCCGCGGCAGTGAGTGTCGCGCTGCGAGCGAGTGTGGACGTGACGCGAGTGAAGTGTGCCACTGTTAGCGAGGGTCGACGACCGCGAGCATGAGTGTCTGCTCGTCCGAGCACCTCTTCGCCTGTCTCCGTGTCCATCTCTCCGGCTACTAGATGGTGAGCTGCTTCTCCTCGAAGCTCGGAGACGTTTTTTGCCTTCATTCCGTTCCGACGCCTCTAGATACCGTTCGGACGTTCTCCGCCGATGCTTTTGCTTTGTCAGTGAAGCTTTCGTGCTCCGAGGATAGCATCGTATCGTGGCGACGTATGATCCGCTCGGGACTCACGGTGAGGATGTCGCCCTGCTACTCTTAGTTTTATCTAAAACTTTCGAAACGTAACGGCTTCTCCGCGGAGTGCGTTCGCGAGTGGACTCATTTCAGTTTGATTGCATTCATTAGAGAATAACGTTTATTTCTACCGACGATGCTGAGTCCAGCTGATGTATGTACCTACCTACCTACAGTGCGACTGTGTTGTCGATAAAAACATCAAATGATCGTCACCTAGATACCGCAGCGCACCGGTGCTCGCCGCGCGCCGGGGGCGGTCCTGCCGTGACGTGCGACCAATAAAATTATACATATCTGCTTAATTATTCTAATATAAACATTTCGATGACCAAGAATGCGAAGAATGATGACCGTAGAACTAATACGGGTGACACAGAAAGTCTAATCGAATTAGAATCGATCGTTATTTCGGACAGCAAGAAGTAACAAGATCAAATATTTTATTAACCATAATTGAACCTAAACACTATGTAACAATGATCAATTTACAACGACATAAATAAAAAATTATTGTCTCAGGAGTTAATAAGTAATTGAAGTAAAAAAATCGAGATCAAATAGTCGAATAGACGTGTAAGAATCCACTCTGGAGCCGTGTGGTGGAGTAAGGCCCAATACTTTTTAGTGTGAAAATGCCTTTAATCGCAGTAGAATCCTGTGTGCACCTTTAAAGCAAATTCTTCTCGAAGGAATATACTCATTCAGTTACAAGAACGCACCTGGTATAGATGCAGGAAATGGGTTAAATGACTAATGAGATAAACATCAAGTTTACTGAGAAATAAGTGAGCTTAGAGAAACCGACAGGAAAGAAAACTAATTACGAATCTATCTCATCTATTTACTTAATTAAATAATGCTTTGATTTACCTTCATTGAATACTACTCATATTATAAATCTGAAAGTCGATGACGATATGTTAGGATGTTTGTTGCCTCCATCACGTATAAAATGCTGATCTCAAATTGAAGAGTTTGGATGATATTTGGCACACAGATAGAGTACCTACTCGTATGTTCTGTATTAACACAGGATACTTTTTTAAGTCAACAAGATGAATTCTAGTAATCCCACCGTAACTTAATAAAGAATTTTAAGAACGGTTTAATGAATCACGTCTCATTCATCGGACCAGTCGGTATAGACGCATAATGTTCAAGCTTCTCTCGTCTTGTTCACACATTATTCTACGAATGTTCACTATATGATACAGTTTTGATTTATTTTGCATATTTAGATAAACTGCGAAGGTAAATGTAGCGAGGAAACCAACTTCAACAAGATAGCATAAGGAAGATAATGGGAAAACCTCATTCATTTCGTTATAGATCTTATGGGCAGTCCATCCTATGTGATTCCTTATTGATAAAATCACTATCTGTTTAGGTGTATTTCTTTGATTAAATTAAAACAGGAAGATAGGTGACTGGCCTACAGCGCATGGACCACATAAATTGAGCCCCCGTCGCCTAATTTCCTTAGTCGCAATATGAGTGGCATTGCGTGATTGAGATACTTTTTTGATTTCAGGCGGAATAAAGGTTGCTTTTAATCGTTCAATATAAAAACAAATAACACGGCATTACTTGAAAGAGACATGGAAAGCAGGTCCATTTTTCGAGTACGTAATGCAAGAACGTCACCTATCTTCCTATTTTAATTTAATCAAAGGTGTGTTTTGATTGGTTGAGTTGCTTTTTCAAATGTTGAATGACCGGAATGGTTTCGTGTGCTTATGCAAAAGGGTTCAAAGTATGATCTGAATTAGCATCAAGCCACTAAGTACCAGGTCAGTTTCATTATGTGACGGTGAGAGGGGACACCCTTACTGAGAATCTTATTCAATCTGACGTGACTAGAGATCAGATGTGCTGCATTCGAAGCTATCCGGATGACATAACGCCTTAGTGCAGACCTTTAATATGTTACGTAGGTCTGAGTAAATAACCAACTATACAAGCATTACCAGCTAAATTAATGTACGCGTGCTGCATTGTGTGTGTGTGAATACCGTGCCCTTCTCGACGTGCCAGTGTTTGCGTGGAGACGGAATTCAATTCGCTTTTAATCGTTAATCAGTCGACCGCCAAAATAGCTGCACAGTCGTAAATAGGCAATCGATTGCTATTATAGTAATGTCATCGCGTGTCACTGTGTGTGTTGTAATTGTAAAGCATGGCGGATCAATATGCGGGTGTTTGCGCAACGCATTGGCCGGCGCAGGCGCGGGCGCGCGAGTGGTCGTGCTGCCGGAGACAATCGATGTGAAAGATGAGCTGGTCGCGACATGACCACGGCTCGTTGCATTGTCTCTAGACGTACATGACATATAGGGTCCAACTTAATATGCTGACACTTTTTAAAGGTATGATCAGACCATCAAACTGAACAACTTTCTTTATGGGACCAACATCGAAATCGCGAAAAAAAAATCTGCCGTCCGTTACATTTGGCTTGAGTAGGTTTGCAGTTTTGTATGGGACAATAAATTTTTTTTCGCGATTTTGATGTTAGTGCCATAGAGAAAGTTGTTCATTTTGATGTTCTGGTCATCCCCTTAAAAAACTGTCAGCATATTAAGGACCCTGTATAAACAGGCTCTGCCCTGCCACTGCGCCGAGTGTGATTCACACGACTTAATCGTCATCTACTTGATCTTTACATGACGTAAAGTACTAAACAACGATTTTCCTTGGTTCAAATATTAAAACGATTTAAAGGATAAACCACCTCTATAACCAACTTCAGGTTGTGCTGAGGTTTGTTATACAAGAACTCAATTTGAGCACAAGCCGTGTATGTAACGTCGTAACGTAATACCTACGTCCTAATGTGAGTAAAAAACAGTAATCAGTCAGCACAGTGCTACTGATCTGCGAGATGATGTGGCCCTTTCCACATGTCCATAGTAGCTACTTCTCATATCGCAGCGCGCAGACCCAGTATTAGTATAAGAAATAGTCATACTTTTTGTTGTCATCAGCTGCAAGGTTCTGATTCAGTATTCATAGGGTGAAGTGCTCCTCTGTGATGGGGATGGACCAGGTCTGCCTGCATAACTCCACTCGGTTTAGGAGTTACAGCCGTCCAAAGGTCAGTTATGGTTGTAAAAAATGAATATGGACCTGCTCCTGCCTGGACCTTCCGGAGATGCTCTTCACCCTATGAATACTGAATCAGCCTTGCTGATGATAACAAAAAGTACGTCTATCTGTTGTCGGCGAGCATGCGGCACCGGTCGCTGGTAGGCAGGCTGCGCATAATAACACACGCGATGCCGAGCTCAGAGGAATGTCTACAATCACTGCTGCTTATTATAATTGAGCACTACACACCACGCAGTCATTCCACCCCACATAGCGCTGCGTCGTCGCGTGCGCATCGCTCATATCCTTCTTCGTTTGTAACGAATACGTCCACAACAATATCGTTTAAATCATCAATTCCTTTGGAAACTTTAACTTTGTAATCTTTTTAGAGGACCTCTGCGATGCTATACCCGGAAAGGCATAGACATTGAAATTCGGTTGGTCGACTCGAGATACTGACTTATTTATCGCCGATCGAATGAATATCGGTTTTGACGTTCGCTTCGGAGACTTTTTCACCGATTTACCGATGCAACGCCGCCGATGTTTTTTACCACTGATTGCTGAGTGTTGACCGATCAGGGCACTTCGGCGACACTGGTGTGGTCCCTTAGTAATAAACAGCAGGAGCTCCTTGAGCAAGGCTCTATGCAGGCTGATGATTTGGTAATTTTCATGTAGACTCTAAATAACAAAATATCTTTTATTGTCAACTAGCGTTAGGGCTAGTTGTTAGGCTAGTAGTAGTTAGGCTAGAGGCTTACTGAACTCCAAATACCAATTAATATATAGGTAGCATATAAATATAAATAATATGACCACGGCGCGAGACGAAGTCGCGTACAAAAGCTATACTTAGATTATATCTACACTAATATTATAAAGAGGAAAGATTTGTACCTATTTTTGTATGTTTGTAATGAATAGGCTCAAAAAGTACTAAGCCGATTTAAAAAATTCTTTCACCAATAGAATGCTACATTCTTCCAATTTGACATAGGCTACATTTCATTTTGAAAAAAATTAGGGATCCTTGGTAAAATTTGAACAATGTAACCGAAGGTGTAGAAAAATGAGTCTTAAAATTTATTTGTCTACCCCGTGCGAAGCCGGGACGGGCTGCTAGTTTATTATAAACTGCAGCATTTACGGTATTTAATGGGCAATTCCGGACGATCGTAAAACAAAACTCACTTCTCGTTTGTAAGTTTGTTTTGGTACTCCTTCTTAATATGCTGACACTTTTTAAGGGCATGATCAGACCATCAAACTGAACAACTTTCTCTATGACATCAACATCGAAATCGCGAAAAAAAAAATCTGCTGTCCCATGCATTTGGCTCAAGTAGGTTCGCAGTTCTGTATGAAACAGCAGATTTTTTTCGCGATTTCGATAATGGTGCCTTAGAGAAAGTTGTTCAGTTTGACGGTCTGATCATTCTGTTAAAAAGTGTCAGCATATTAAGTTGGACCCTGTATGTATGTTATGTATCGTAGTATAGTTGCACAACGACGCTCGTGGCGACATCTACCGGCGCTCTCTCCTCTCTGCACGCGCCCGCGCCTGCCCACACACTCACTATGCACGTATCGATTCCAATAACACTAATTACATCTGCCAATATAATGTGACACACTCATTACATTTCACATTATCTGTTAACAACATTTTCACTAAAACAACACAATTCCCAAACAAGTTTCACCTGACGTGACTATACGTTTTCATAATTAATTTTATGAACATTTTAAGATTGTTAAATATGCAATTTCTTTTTTGTTACAATTTCGTTGACTGCGATGTTAACTGTTACGCAACGCGCCCTCTAATTCTGTGCGATGACTCGACTAACTAATTGTGACAGAACATTCTGCTCGGTGCCATCTCTCTTTCTAACGTCAACTAAACCCTGACCAGAGGAAAATAAAAAAAACCTAGCCATGATGCGGAAAATTATTGGAACAAATTTTTGTCTTACTTGAAATATTAGAGGCAAAACTTTACAATGGTGAGAGCAAAGTGGGAATTAATCTTTATAAGACGCTCGAGGGTGTCATCGAATTTTCCAATCTGCTCCTTGAGGAAACATGGAATGGCGTCATCAAGTAGAGGAGTCCCAGCCAGAGTAAAGATGCATTAGTGGCAACCTGAATATCAGGAGCGATCTCATTAAATTTTGAAAGTATATCGCGAATGGTACCCGGCAAGAAGGAAGGACTCAAGCATAGTTCGCACTTTGCAAAGCTGGTTTTTTATTTCTCTGGTCAGGCTTTACATGTATTATTTTGATCTGCGCTACAGCAATCGTGAATTCATACTAATTCGTATGTGAGCCTAAAACTAAAACCCAGTCTTGTGAGATTTTAGTACTTGTCATGCAATAAAACGCGTCGATTTTCTACTCTGTTTTATGAAAAGTTTGTATAAACAATTTCAGTTTTAAAAAAAAGATTGTTACTGTTCCCTAAGTAAAAATTTAAGAAGTGCTATTTTTGAATCTCACACTTCCAAAGTCATGATAGAATGAAGCATAATCTCCATAGTAATTTTAACATTATCTACAGCCTGATTGAACGACTTTGAAAAATACCACTCCAGTACAGAACAGTTTTCATGTATTCAGTTAATCTGTTCACATTTGACACCTTGCAGAAAGTGCTCACTTATGTGTGTCTGTGCAGAGAAGACACTAGAGTGCGGACGATATTAGCGCGAGCATCACTGTAACAAACAACAAACACTCTTTATAATTACCTCAAGAATAAAACGCGGCTTGAGCCAACACGACACATCCGCGTCTCTTATTGTTGCTCTTCGCAGTGCACGACACTAGTGGACGCTCCGTTATATGCTGTCACTATCTTCACAATCTATATACCCTCGACGGTGCGCCCGCGCCGCGCATTCTTTGTATAGTTTGTTCGAGACATGGTGGACAAATACTCAGGTCATACAGAAGATTTGTCCTAAAGCCCACGCATAGAGAGCTCGTGTAAACAGCCAAATCTATGATTTTGAAGCGAGTAGGCGATTACAGCTAGATGCCAAACGTGATGATTTGGAAGCCCGACCACTAGAGGCTGTACAATATGAGAACAAGGTGAAGAGTGCAAGAATCTTCTCTAAGAAGATTGGCTATGTCTGCGACATGAGAGCGCACCATCGCTGACAACGGTGTTGAAGCTGTGGCCGTGGCCGTAATCGTTCAAGCACATGATAAGATAGCCATAATGCAAATGTGCTGATTTGGTTGGTATGATGTATGCTACGCGATATGTCGCGCATTTTTCAGGAGAGCATTAGTGGCGCGTTGCGGGGCGCTATGGAAACTCAATCTTGAGGTCCAGGTTCGAATCCGCACGGATGGCATGCCATGTACCAATGAGTTTATCTAACTTAAGTACGTAATATCGACAGCTTTCAAACGGTGAAGGAAAAACACTGTGAGGAAACCTGAACGCTGACGAAGAAATTCCGATGCGTATGATGTGAAGTCTACCAATCCGAATTGGGCACGCGTGGTGGACTAACGATAACGCCTTCCCCCCCCCCCCCCTGAGAGTAGGCCCGTGCCCTGCAGTGGGGCTGTGATGATGGTACGCGACATGTCGCGCATTTTTTGTCTTGTGTCCGACGGCACGGCCCGCGCCGTCATTTCTGTTGCGGAGAGAAGCGGAGTCCTTCACAGATCGTGGCTCGCGTCTGCGCATGCGCCGACTTGCGCTCAATGTTAATAGTACCGGCCGATACACAACTAGGTCACTTACTATACTATACACTGTGAATAACACTCAATTGATCTATCATAGAATTCTTTTCAAAGTGTTTCCAATTCACAAATATACCTACGATGCGATAAGTACTGTGGTGCGTTATATTTGGCTTCATTGTTATTTTCACAGTTATCAGTAAACATTTTAGATAATTTAAATAACTCCTAGATAGCTGTGTCCTTCAGAAATACAAAGTATATTCAAGATAAGTGACGTCACACACTGCGCGTGCGCACCTCACGCCGGAAGTAGATCACTGTCTAGATAATGTTCCAGGAACAAATAGTTGCTTGGACCTGAGACACTCATGTTAAGTAGTACTCTTTATTATACCGTTGGTTCTAGTGCTGACACTTGTGTGTCGAGTGTCCGGTGAAGTGTTGACACCTAGACTTTAACAGATAACAACGCCGCTTCCGATGCCAGCGACTGAAGCGTGCGTCAGACGCGCGCGGCCGATGCGATAGACATATGGCATATTGTAGAACCACGCGTCAGACGCGCGCGTCAGTCACATCGGCCGCTGGCATCAGAAGTCCATCTTAAGGGTTACGACGCATCGTTATCGCGCTTTTTTATGGACAAACCATATTCAAATGACACGATCCCCTAGAGGACAAACCGTCGATCGCCGTCTACCGATATGTCGTCGACTCTACTTCCGGGTGATGTTCTAAATTATACGTTCAGCGCGGGGACGATCTGCAAGCCTCTATTTTGCCAATAATGGTTGGCAAATCTCTGTACTGCGATATCAAGTCTAACTCAATGGCGTAACGACTGGATAGAAGAAGTAGCTACCTAATTGTCTCTTTACCTGAAAAACTCATCTAGACCGATAAGTATGGACACCAGATGAAATATAAACCACCTCGATCAAAAACATACTACGATTTCTGGCCGCAGTAGGGATTAGTAGGGAATTGTAAATAGGGCGTTTACAAAGTACCAGCGATGGTCGAAGTGGCACAGGTACAAGCCTGTCAAGGCACCAAAGCCTTAATAAATAAATAAAAATAAATACCTAGCTGATGAGACCACTATCGTAACGTATCGACTCCCTTAACGCAGGTCGCGTCTCGAGATGCTCTCTCGGAGTCTCGGCGCTTTCTCCCGCGCCGCGTCCTCCCACGTCACGACCCGCGCCCTTTGACATATACCTACTTGTTTATTAGTTGCCGCCCTTCTTCCGCTTCCGATATTTAATGTCAGATGTGTGAGCTGTCTGTATGAGATCAGTCGGATGAGATCAAGCAGTATGTAACCTGTTGATTACGCTTGCGCGAGGTTATACTCACAGTCAATGGAACGGCGCTATTGTAAACAAATCTTAAATTAATCCTAGCACCAAAACTATATATTTTAATGAAAATCTAACTTCATACAAGCATAGAGATTAGTTTCTAGATTGTTTCTGAAAATGTTCATTGATTTTAATTGGTTAGTATTGAAAATGTCACCAGACTTCGTTTGTATGTAACACGCATTTACGAATTCGGAATAAACGTCTCTTACTGTTATCTAAATACCAAGCAGCATTCCAAATGAGGTTGTTAAATACAATAGCGAACAGAAGACTGTGTCGAATTGATAGCAGTCATCAGTACAATCACAATCAGCAGTAGAACATAAACGCGCTCGTAAAAACCCCTACTGCAGCGCAGACTCCGTACGAGCGCGCTCTCAGCTGATTACCATCCTCGATAACATATTACTTACTGCGTCTTACGTACCTTCATACAATACGTGTACAATAATAACAATCACTCTAAATTGAATAGTCCGGTGACGCTTTCCCATTGATCCTGTACCGTATCATCGATTGGGGAAGCCACATTTTTATTCACAAACTTTGATCCGCGACTTTGTCTGCGTTGTCTCCAAAAAGTATCGAATGTGTTAATCCAGAACATATTCTATCTGAATGCTGAACAGCCATATTCGTTCAGTAATCAGAAAGTGAGGATCACATTCAGATTTGTAACATTTTAGTTGGAAATTACACCATTGAATCTAATACCTACGATAATCTATTTATTATAATTCGACCTTTATTTTACTAAAGTTTGAATGCAATCAATACGATGACTTGAAGCTAGGTAACCAACACTTGAAACTCTTTGCAGCATCCGATTCCAGTGTGAATTCGGAGTGAATTAACACTGGAATCCGATGCTGCAAACAGTGTGGTGAAGATCTTCCTCTCGACAATTAGGTATTATTCTTCTTCCATGCCATGCCATAGAGTTTGCATTGTCATCGTGGTGAAGAGATTAGCCAACCAGTATTAGATGCTTGCTTATTGCTCAGGATGCGCCGGACGCATAGGGCGTTCAGTACGTCACTCGAGAGAGGCTGTCATTGTGCACTCCGATGTCGACAATGTAGGACCACTCCTCGCTCCCCATATATTGTTATTACAATGCCTATTGCCTTGTATTGTTTACTAAACCAGATAGACAATGATGTGACCTTGCGATGGACATGGCGTTTTATTTACTTACTAATACTAATATTATGCTAATATTTGCATTGAAACAAACATAGTTGGACTGCACTGCAAAGATTTTAGTATAATCAAGAATTGAACAGTGCTTATAATATTTTTTTTTTTATGATTTCACTAGATTAACTAATGGTGAATATGTGAGTAAAATTCCAGTAATTATAAACGGTTGCAAGTTATTCTAGTTTGAGAAAATAATGTTAAAAATGCGTTAAATTCTTAACTTTTCAAAAAGAAATTCTATCGTGTGAAGTAATTTCAATCGTGTATTCAATTTATGATTTCGCTAGATAAACTATCCAAGAATACAGTGTATTTTTTTTCGTTTCGGTAACTTGTATAAATCTTGTAGAAAAACGAAAAATAAGACTCCCCCTTCCCAGGTAATTCCGGGACGTGGCCCCTTAAGGGGGTCAAAACTCACAAGTATTTGTATAGGGTGAAATTAAATCGTTGGCAAGCCTACGACAAAGATTAGCTAAAATTATGTAAATCAAAACGTAAGAATATAACAATTAACGGATCGTGTCAAATTCTTTGCAAAAATACAATTATCATACGTATTATACAGTTTAAACAGGTAGGTTTATTTAGCATAAAGCTACTTCCTACCGGCACATAGCTGGCCGGTTCTCACCGATCCCCGCTTCCCAACCCGTCGCGTAATCCCAGCAACGCCCATTGCCGAGGTCCGTACCCCCCTGGGGTGCCCCTTGGGCAGGTTGCTTAAATCACCGGTTCGGTGACCTACCAGGGCGCTTCGCCGTCACTGGTAAGGCCACCCCCGAAAGCCCGCTGTAAAAAGCAGTAAATGCTCCCTGAGCAAACTGTATATGTCATTCAAAAAAAAAAAAAAAAAAAAAAAAAAAAAAAGCTACTTCATAATACATATATGTATTACAGATCGCTACGGTCCCTTTCTCGTAGAAAGTTTCTGGTGCAGAGGTTATAAGTTAAGTTCAAACAAGTCCGGGAGACGGCAGCGAACGGACCAAGAAGGACTGTAAGCTCGATCGAGCACCATTCATATCAACTTAGTACAGATTATCTTGAGAACATAATCTGAGCCACGAAGTCCTAATAGTAATCTTATGTAGACACTGGAGACCGATTGCGCTAATTTACACTTCGAAATTCTATTCTTATCCAATTTCAGTTCTAATCACATTGCAATCCAATTACTATTCAACTGTGCTGCTGTTCCGCATCACGCTAAACTCTATGTAACTGACGGCCCTCAACGTCTGAGCGATCTGTCAAAACGGCTCTAACGACTGTGATGAGCTGTACCGCCATTAACGCAATACCAAATGTGTCAAAAGTGATGGTTCGTACGTAGTCCAGTCACGGTTCAATCACCGAATATTTACCGCGATTGCAGCCCTGTTTAATTTATTTATTCTATTCGAATAAGACTACCTTCGGTTTCTGATAACTACTTCGTGTAGTTTCGTTAAATGCCTGATGTAGCGCGACGTTTAAATTAATGTTCTATCAATTAATGCTTAATTAATGTATGAAAAATTACCATTTTTGTTCGGTTTTTGTTCACATCTTAAAATATATCTACACCGTAATAGAATCTACTTCAGCGTGTAAACGGCCACATACAATCTCCTGAATCTTCGTCCACTTCTGATGGACTCCAGTCCAGTTATAATAAAGCCCTCGGTTGCCTTGTTATCCTCCGATCACCGTTCATCAACCAGCATCTACAAGGTTGGGAGTAGTATATGGGGTCCTTCTTAATATGCTGACACTTTTTAAGGGGATGATCGGACCTAACTGACTGACTTGAGCCAAATGTATGCAATAGCTGTTTTTTCATCATCGCTCAAAGAGAAAGTTGTTCAGTTTGTTGGTCCGATCGTCTCATTAAAAAAGTGTCAGCATATAAAGAAAGACCCTGCATAAATTTAAACAAAGCGCCTCGCTAAAAAGTTCATACTTTCTAACTCTGCTCTACTCTGCTCGACCATGTCAATAATACCTACTCTCCTCTTCACGTAATAATGCAACCGTTATTCTTTCACTAATGTTGTCATACAACTCATAACACTACAAAGTACCACGTAACAAGTCCCTCAAAACAAACAAGTTTAATTCTTACGCCGTTGTCTTAAGTGTTTTGTTGAGAGACCTGTTGTTCTGGGGGTCGTCCGCGCACTTGCACGTAACGCGTGATTGTTCAGAATTACGTGTCTTGCGCCGAAACTAATCTCTAATCATATGAGTTCGTTGTTCGTCCGTCCGTCCGTCTGTCTGAAAGTGCGTGACCCCGTTTAGAGCTATGACATTTATAGGCTTTTTTCGATAATACCACGTCATATTGAGTAACTGTGACGCAAGACAATATAGATGTTAGGGTTCCGGAAGCTAAACAAATTGATCACGTTAGCAACGGCATAACCACACAACACATCCAGCCACGGAAACACAATGGGACTTTTCACGAAGACAATGCTATAAGCTCTCTTTATGATTCATGTTCTCTCAATCTTCGGTCTGACTGTGAAAGCTTTGAGAGGATGATAAATTCCGTTCTTTGGGGAGCTATAACGCGCGTCTAAGCTGGCTGCAATCGCGGTAAATATTCGGTGATTGAACCGTGATTGAACTACGTACGAACCATAACTTTTGACACATTTGGTATTGCTCTTGACAGCCGTTAGAGCCGTTTTGACAGATCGCTCAGACGTTAAAAGCTCTCAGTTACATAGAGTTTACCGCGATGCGGAATTCAGCACAGTTGATTAGTAATTGGTTTGCAATGTGATTAGAACTGAAAATGGATAAGAATAGAACTTCGATGTTTTAACTTAGCGCAATCGGGTTCCTTTTCATTTATGAAACATGTTGGTTTAACAGACTATTAAACCGCCATCGATACGTGAGATGTATGGTCAATGACAACATATCTACATCTACAACATTCTTAAATATGCAAATTCACAAAGCCATAAATTATACAGTTTGTTCTGATGACGTAGAGGTGACGAAATCGTATTAAAGTTAAAAGGAAAGCGTAATCTAACTAAATACCTACGTCCCTGATACATGACCTAGGCTAGCGCGGGGAGATGAGATGACCATCAGTGCGCATGCGCCGTTAGCCGCACGCGCGTGTGTGTGTAGGTAATGTGTACGTGTGCAGGTGTGCGCGCGGGGATCGGTCTACGCTACCGGTTCTACCACTGAAATGTATTACACCAGTCTCAATCTCAATGAATATAATATCATAGGCGCATCTTGGATTCATATTATTATACTCGCTACACTAGAAACTGTAATTTAAAATAAAAAAACAAAGCGGTACACATCAATACATACTTACATACATAAACTCACGACCGCCATCCCTTTCGGTCAGAAACATTGATACATCTTTTAGCCCACATAAATACTACTTAAGGGTATATTATCGTTGGCGCGCTCCATACAAACGAAGTCTGGCGATATTTTCGATACTAACCAATTAAAGTCAATGAAATTTTGCTCAAACAATCTAGAAAGTAATCTCTATGCTTGTTTCTTGTCAGATTTTCGTTAAAATGTATAGTTTTAAAGTTACAGTGCATCAAAGATCTTCATACAAATCTTAAATTAATCCTAGCATTGAAACTGTATATTTTTACGAAAATCGGTCAAGATACAAGCATAGATATTTTAATCTAGATTGTTTCTGCAAAATTGCATTGATTTTAATTGGTTAGTATTACCAGACTACGATTGTATGCAGCGCGCATTTACGCATTCGGAATAAACAATTGGGGTGGTACATTCTAAGCCAAATCCACACGGTATTATTCGAATCACATTGATATTTAAAGTGGAAAGTGTTGTGTATATTTGCAGCTGCGTTGTATGGACGGGACGCACTGTAGATGCACGGGGGGTCGCGGGGGGAACCGACTTGCAGTTATTTCTGTTCTCTCCCCCCTCCCCCTCGCGCTGCGCTGCACCACCCCACCCCCGCGCACTCCTCACGGCCACGTAACACATACATCACGCCCATCCATCCACTCCGACCGCGACCAGGACCGGAATACTCGAGAACACTCACTCACTGCACCCAATTACTTCCATCTATTTGTACCCACCTAGTGCACATATAACTTTTCGTATTGGATATTTATGTTAGCGTGCAGGACGACCTTTGAGGTTGAACTTGATTTAAATTGTATCAAATAACAGAAGAACACGAAATGTTCCATCAAATGCCAGAGTTGATGTGCAAAATTACTGAACATTACATTTACTATTAAAAAAAATAGTCTATTGGATGGATTGGATGGAATATACAGAATGTTAGGATAAACAGTTCTGTTGCATTACTTTAATGGGTTATTATACTTATTATATGTACTGAACAACTTTCCTAAAGAAATATGGGGGAAATTCTAAAAAAAACGTTGATACAAATGTTCGATCAGCTGATTGCATTTAATATGGAAAGTCAAATAATTTTCTGCTAGTTTCACCAATCATCCCTTAAAGTAGAGCGACTGTTTAATCTAACATTATGTAGAGTGTAGAGCATGCTTACTACCTTTTTAGTTATTTTCTGTTCGGAAATTTTCTTAACTCTTCGTACACAAAGTATAGGATCCCACTGCAGAAAAAAAAGCTCCTCTCATTTATAGCAGTGAAAAGGAACGGGCCATACTCCACCACGCGGGCCTAGCGTGGATTGGTGGAGGCAAGTCAGTGCAGTGGTCAATTTACGGTCAGACAATTTTCCAGCCACCTTAAATAGTACACCGGTTAATGTGGTTAAATGTTCACTATCATTAAACTAAGTAAAAAAACCGTAACATTATCAGACCATCATCCTGAACAACTTTCTCTATGAAACCAAATTCGAAATCGCGAAAAAAAAACAGCTGTTCCATACAGAATTGCAAACCTACTTGAGCCAAATCTACTTCAGCGTGTAAACGGCCACATAAAATCTCTTGAATCCTACTCCACTTCTGAAGGACTCCAGTCCAGTTAAAATAAAGCCCTCGGTTGCCTTGTTATCCTCTGACCACCGTTCACCAACCAGCACCTACAAGGTTGGGAGTAGGATATAGGCTGACACTTTTTAAGGGGATGATCAGACCATCATCCTGATCAACTTTCTCTATGAAACCAAAATCGAAATCGCGAAAAAATACAGCTCTTCGATACGGAATTGCCAACCGACTTGAGCCAAATGTATGAGACAGCAGATTTTTTTTCGCGATTTCGATGTTGGTCCCATGGAGAAAGTTGTTCAGTTTGATGGTTTGATCATCTCCTTAAAAAGTGTCAGCATATTTAAGAAGGACCCTATGTATCTCGTTAGTTTCCTTCATCAGCCTCTATCGTCCCCACTGCTGGGACACAGACTTGGGCTCAGATTGAGTTTGAACGCGCTTAGAAGTCTTGCATCCCTTCACCACCTCGTATTGTCCATCCATCGTCTGCGATGAGCCTTCACTCAAACACTTCCGGATAATAATATTATTATGCAATAACATTGCTTACTTCTGTATTAAATTGTATCTGTTCTCATCTCGCTTGTTATCTCGCTTCTCATGACTTTGTGAACGTCATGTAATTGTCTTCGACCGACCGGAGGCCGGCGGGGAGAGGGCACGTAAGGAATTGAGCCCCCTGACGGACGGACAGACGGACGGGGCTGATCGTTGATGCTTACATTGTGTCGGGTGTTACGTCACGCACGTCACCGTGCCGTATAGTGTCATTTCGTGTGACCAAAGGTCATGTCAATGTTGTGTGCGGGATGGAACTAATGAATGTTGATTGCATTGTTGTTGAAACGACAGCCATTGAGGTAGTGCTATTGTGTAATATCGTATCGATCGATTAATCAAATCATCGATTGTACATAATGTGAGAAAGATAATGAGTTTTATCGGTCATGGGCCCGGCTCACCAGACATACGCAGCCCTGTAACTTGTGTAAACCAGGATCAAATGATATCCCGAATTTAAATAATTATGTATGTCAAGTTTTTTTTTTTTGTCTTCATTTTTTTTAACGTTAGATGACATAATTTTAAGAAATTATTTCAATTTATATTGCGATTCATCGAGTTTATCAATATCTCTAAATGCAAAAATGGTAGAGAGAAAATAATTCGAACTCCATGGAGAAAAACTACTGTTTTATTTTTAAAAATCCTGCCTTCTCTTTCTAACACTATGCTGGAAACAGAAACGGCAACATCAAATGTCAAATTCTGACATTGTGAATGAATTTTTTTTCTTAATGGCTAGTTATGTTAAGTTTACCAAGGAGTTCACAGGTTTTCCAGTGACGTCACTGAAAGGACCGAAAAACGACGTTTATTTAATAAAAATATCTGTAATCCTTTCAAATTGGAATCTCTGATATAGAAAATATCATTGTAAAGAATATCTTGAAATGGTTTTCGATTCAGCCTTCCAAAAAAAAACTTGACATACCGAATTAGGTAGAATAAGAACTCGTAATTATTTTGAATTTTGGGTGTTTTAATAATACCGAAATTGTATTTCCGGAAACAGTTTAATCACGGATATACAGGGTCCTTCTTAATATGTTGACACTTTTTTAAGGAGATGATTAGACCGTTAAACTGAACAACTTTCTCTATGGGACCAACATCGAAATCGCGAAAAATAAATCAGCTGTCCCATACATTTGGCTCGAGTAGGTTTGCAGTTTTGTATGGAGCAGTAGATTTTTTTTCGTGATTTCGATGTTGGTCCCATAGAGAAAGTTGTTCATTTTGAAGGTCTGATCATCTCCTTAAAAAAGTGTCAGCATATTAAGAAGGACCCTATATACTTTGAAAGGCACTCGGCATCTCTACTGTTAGCAAGTTCTAACGTTTGCTCCGCAGTCGAGCAAGTGTTTGAACAGTTGTCGTTTGTTTGAGTTTAACGTTAGAACTGAAACGTGTGGGTTTTCCTTCTTGTTCAAATATCATCTAGAAGTCAATGTGAGATAATGTTTGTTTACTTTGCTATTACTATATTGCGGTATCTGTTTGGAGACTCAATCTTAGAGAGAAGAGTCAATGACTTTACAAATGCATAATTATGCTCTCAGTAACGGCTATATTCCCCGAGGGGACTGCCACTTTTCAATGGGCAGTGGCACAGATTACTATACTTCATTCCAAATAAGGACGATTGCCCGATTCCTGTATAGTTTTCTGGCCAATTCTGATTAGCAAATATAATTTATTTAACAGAAAGATATACTATCCGACATCTTGAACGTTACTAAAGCTGTTCTAAGAATAAGTGAGAGGAACTCTTTTAAATCTCTGTTTCTGTAATTCAACAAAATAGCCTTAAAATTTCGTTGCTATTTGAAATGGAGTACAGTTACTTCGTAACAGATACATCACTTCTTTAGAAAACGATAAATTCTCTGTGAAAATGTAGCTAGTGACGCTTGCCACAGCGTTGTTATTACTTCGTACAGCGCGCGACGCATGCAACTTTCCTATAGTGGCAGAAATCAAGCAAGCGCATCGCTTGCGATGTGCAAAAGTGTTGGTGCGTACGCTGACTGGCGGATGCCGAGAACACAAATGCATACATATTTTATTAGACAGCGACTAGGTTTGTAATAGATATTAAAATATATTATAGATAGTAATAACAAAATATAACATACTTCAACCTTCCCTTCTCCTCGAGCACTCTCCGCCGGTCCACTACCTAGCCTCGATCTAGACAAGTCCGAGTCATAATGACAGTTGCACTACTTTTAAGTAGGTACTTATCGGATAATATCTTATATTGCATGCGCTTGCGCAACACCATCTCTTTGTGTCTAGTGAATAGCATCAAAGATGAGGCAACTTAAATAAAGCTCCTATACCTTCACTCTGTCTGTCTGTAGGTACGTACGTACGTACGGCTATTATATCCGTCGACTCACTGAATTGAAAGGTGATGATGACACACTTTCAGATCCTATACTATAAGTGAATTAAATATTCTGAGCTAAACAAATAAATGGTGTGATCTATATCACATATGATCTTTAAACAGTATCTTACAAATAAATATGCAGTGATAACATAAGATAACAGTGCAGTAGGTGTACACAGTACGAGATAGTTTATCTTAATACAGGTAGAAGGCGCGACAGTGCATATTATATACTAGCTGTTGCCCGCGACTCCGTCTGCGGATACCTTAAAAAATTATACTATGTATTACAGATCATACCTATATATCTGTGTGCGAAATTTCATCAAAATTCGTTCAGTGGTTTTTTCGTGATGTGCGTTCAAACATTTTGCGTTTAGGATTTTATTATATGTATAGATAGATTGTGCCTATCATCATCAGCCTATACAAGGTGTTACAAAAGTAAGAATATACATTTAAAACTTTTAAGGGGGTTGTTTAGATCATCAAACTGAACAACTTTCACTATGGGATCCACATCCAAATCGCGAAGCAAAATAGGGTTTGTTAGACTGCACATGCGCATCATAATGCAGGTTTTCTTACGATTTCCTTCTCCGTTTTAGAGCAGTCGGTATTACGTACATGAGTTGGATCTCCTAATTGGTACATGGCATATTGTCCTTGTAGATCCGAACCCTTACCCTCATGATCGAGTGTCTATACCTCACCGCAATGCGTAACCGACGCTCTTTTATATCGTTTAGCAACTATGAAGCGGCTCATAATGTGGCAGCAGTCGTTACGGAGGTCAATGTGAGTGAGGCGTGCTCGACAGCGAGCGACTAAACGACTCCTTACTTTGTATGTGGTCGTTTAGTTACCAGTTACCTACCTACGTGTCGTGTCGTGTTGACAGGGATAGCTTGCAGACAACCAGTAGGTACTGACACTGAGTTCACGCCAAAAACGTATCCAGAATTTTGGTTCGAGGTGGGGGACGGACATTTATTTTCGAGGGGGTTGGGGGGGCGATATTCTTTAAAAAACAATGTTATAGTTATAGTTTCCATTTCCTCGCCGCAGAACCTGCGAATAAAACCCACTAGATTGACCGGACCTGACGTTGCTTAACTTCGGTGATCGTTTCTAAAATAAACTAAAAGTGTTGCTAAAAATTGAAATAGATATTTGGAATTTGGTAGATGTAGAAAAGATTCTTACCACCTTAAAATATATTAAGGATGTTCATCGTACGATATATATGTAGGATGTCTATGGATTGGTCTAGATCATACACCGTTCACGTTCGTTCTTCATTAGGGTCTTAACTAGATACTGAATATACAGAGTCTTTTATAATAATACGGACACTTTTTAAGGGGATGATCAGATCATCAAACTGAACATCTTTGTCTATGGGACCAACGCTTTGCGACCAACATCGAAATCGCGATTAAAAAATCTACGGTTCCATACATTTGGCTCAAGTAGGTTTGCAGTTTTATTTGGAACAGTTTTTTTTTCGCGATTTCGATGTTGGTCCCATACAGAAAGTTGTTCAATTTAATGGTCTGATCATCCTCTTAAGTCTTTGACTGCCAAATGACCGACAAACAATGGAAGATCTATTGTTATTGTGACCCGACGGCGTTCAACGTGTAAAAGTGTCAGCATAATCTATTAAGAAGGAAGGACCCTGTATGTGCAACTCACAGTATTGACGTTAGTAAGAAGGAACTATTTTCCGGCCACTACACTCCCGATGGCAATTGATCGTGCGGATATGAACGTCCATACAAAAGACATAAACGAGACTGACAAACTGTTATCTGATACTTATTGATTACATATCACCAATAAGTATCAGATAACAGTTTGTCAGTCTCGATCTCTCTGATAACCTTATCAGTTCGTTAATTTTAACAAACTATTGGATAATCTGTGATTTTGAATACGTATATGAGTTTGGTGATAGTGTGAATGAACGTTTATTTTGCCCAAAAAATTTAGACAATATTTTTAAATTTTTTTGGCAAATTCAATTTGAACCTTTCACTATAGACACTACTCCAAAAACACTGAGACATGCTTTATGGGGTGCTTCCGACCGTCAAACTGAACAACCATTACTACGGGACCAACTTTGAAATCGCGAAAAAACATCTGCTGTGCCATAGAAAATGTCAATAGCTTCGTACTTCTGACCGTCAAACTGAACAACAATTACTACGGGACCAACTTTGAAATCGCGAAAAAAAAAATCTGCTGTGCCATAGAAAATGTCAATAGTTTCTCCTTTCTCGACCATAATGCTCGAGTTGTTGTCGAAGTTGGCTCTATTGTGAAAGTTATTTGACCAGACCTGAAGCACCCTTTTCGAAATGTAACTCATTTAGTTTTACATCCTGTATTAAAATAAAAATACTTTTATAAAATGCATAATTAATTGTCTAGTTACATAACAGTAATACATAAATTAATAGAATGCAATTCAGTTCTTGGAACTTACTACAAAATGTAATAATAGGTATTGAAAGATGATATAGAGACGGACGGACGGACAGATGTACGGAACAGGCTCAGTAAGTAGGTCACTCACTCACACACACACACACACACACACACACGACGGAGCTCATCTGTTTAGAGTTCATTAAAAACTGGCTTATAATGTTTGTCCTCTAGTGTCTAGTCCGTCGATCAGTAGACCTCGACCGACACAGCACGATTATATCATACAGTGTATTAGGGTAAACAGTTGCATTGCTTTAAGGGGTGATTGTACCCATGCTACTTGTCAACTTTCCCTAAGAAACGTATAGAAAATTCGAAAAAAAAAGACTTTCATACAAACGTTCGATCAGCTGATTTCATTTAATATTGAAAGTGCAAAAATATTGTTGAGAGTTTCCAATAAAGTTGATCGGTATCATGGGTAAAATCACCTCTTAAAGTAATGCAACTGTTTACCCTAACACCCTGTAATAACGCTATCCACGATCATTTGAGACAAAGCTTTTGAAAATCCCGATGTATACTTGATCATCATCAGCCTATCATCGTCCGCCGATGAATATCACCCCTAAATATACGCCCGCCATAAAACTCTATCGTTATCCAGTCACTCCCTTTGTCATCAAGTAACAATGAATGGCTAAAGTTAGTTTTCAGTACAAAACAGGGGATGCTCCGAAATGAGACCTAAAATGTCATCATCTGACCTATTAGTATAAGAGATAAGAGGAATTTTGGTAACCATCAGCTGCAAGACTGATTCAGTATTCATAGGGTCTAGTGCATCTCTGTGATGGGGAAGGACCAGGACTGCCTGCATAACTCCAGTCCGTTTAGGAGTTACAGTCGTTCAAAGGTTTGGTATGGTTGCTAAAAATGAATATGCAGGTATTATTGTAATATAAACTGTAGCTATGCGAACATTACAAGAATTGACATGGTCTATCAGTCGGTTTCGGAGATACAGGCGTTCAAAGGTCGGAACTTTGAATGGCTGTATCTCCTGAACCGACTGACAGAACATAACAGTTTTTGTACTGTTCACAGAGCTATAGTGCATATTACAATAATATCCCATGATCAGCCTTGCAGCTGATCGTTCATTTGATGCAGACCTTTGAACGGCTGTAACTCCTAAACCGACTGGAGTTATGCAGGCAGACCTGGTCCATCCCCATCACAGAGATGCTCTACACCCTATGAATACTAAATCAGCCTTGCAGCTGATGGTTATCAAAATTCCTCTTATCTCTTAAACTATATTTTCAACCAACGAGTAACGAGATATAACCAGCCCATCTCCGCTCACTCTAAAGTTCAATAAAAAAATATTCTGCAAAGAAACAGTTCCTATAGATAAAATAACAAACCGAAACAAATCTTCTACATTTTATACTTCCTCAATAAAATTCTGTTTTAAATACAACGTACCTATCATAGAAACAGGTAGAGATAAGATAAATTCTAAATATATAATATACATTTATCGTGAGGTGAAAAAAACAATTGCGTGTTTCAATGTTAATTGTTAATAAATTATATATCCAGTGGACGCGAAGCAAAACAAGTGTGTCAGCGTTGTGGGCCTACCATGTCGGTCTGTGTCGATGCGAACACTAAACGTTACTCTCTGACTACCCCGACTGGCAGATAGCGTGATGATATTTGGCTAGCGAGAGAGCGGGTACAAGGAGAGCCACTACTGGTGACTTTACAAATAGTCGCCGAACACGAAGATGTGCAACATTCCGATGCATTCTGCATAATTCTCACAAACGAACAAACCGACGCGGGACATAAATATAAAACTGTCGATGTGAAGACTGCAGTATTAAACACTTTCGCTTTTAAACATTTGTAAAACAAAGTTCATAATAGTTTAGCAAGTTCTGTTGCTAACTGCACGAATGTGGAAACTGGTTATCGTGGTTACTGCATACGAAGTCACAAGAATCAAGACGTTGTCATTCTAACTGCTGCATCATAAGAGCTATGTCAGGGGATAAGGGGACTTGTGGAGAGGATATTGCAGTGATGTACGGTGCGGGGGGAGGTACAGCTCCAGCGGGAACTCGTTGGGATTCCTGGAGGGCGTCCGAGAACGTTTGCGTTTATATTTATGTTCCTATAGGTAGTTAAGTGCGTATATCTTAAAGATTTCCGCGAACTAATTCTTGCCGCTAACCGAGCAGAGTTTTGTTCACAACATCATTATATAATTATGTTCATTACGAGCAGGACGCCACGTTCTTGTAAATACTATGTTTTTAAAAATGTACATGCTCTACGCATTTCATTGTATTTTTTTCCTTAAATTCCTTTATCATACCTACACGATAGAATATTTTATAGGGTTTGTGAATATATCTTACCCTTTTTAAAACAAGTTAAGAATAGAGTTATGAATAGGTATTTTAATCCTTCTTAATATGCTAACACTTTTTAAATTGATGATCAGACCATCAAACTGAACAACTTTCTATATGGCACCAACATAGAAATCGCAAAAAAAAATCCGCTGTTCCATACAAAAATGTAAATATACTTGAGCCAAATGTACAGGATAGCAGATTTCTTTTTGCGATTCCGATTTTGGTCCCGTAGAGAAAGTTGTTCAGTTTGATGGTCTGATCATCCACTTAAAAAGTGTTAGCATATTAAGAAGGATTGCAATACCTATTCATAACTCTATTCTTAACTTGTTTTAAAAAGGGTAAGATATATTTCACAAACCCTATAAAATATTTTATCGTGTAGGTATGATTAAGGAATTCAAGGAAAAAAATACAATGTAATGCGTAGAGCATGTACATTTTTATAAACATAGTATTTACAAGAACGTGTATAGTTATAAGTTAAGAATAGAGTTATGAATAGGTATTGCAATCCTTCTTAATATGCTAACACTTTTTAAGTGGATGATCAGACCATCAAACTGAACAACTTTCTCTACGGGACCAAAATCGGAATCGCAAAAAAAATCTGCTGTCCTGTACATTTGGCTCAAGTATATTTTCATTTTTGTATGGAACAGCGGATTTTTTTTTTGCGATATCTATGTTTTGAGTTTAAGTTGTTCAGTTTGACGGTCTGATCATCCTCTTAAAAAAGTGTCAGTACATTAAGAAAGACTATACAGGGTGAAATTGATATCATTAGCGTCCTTTTAAACTAAGCGATCGGAGCAACAAAAAATGTCAGCTGTTGCATACATTTGAGTCGAGTAGGCATTGCAGTTTAGTAATGGAACTGCAGTTTTTTTAATATTATCGGTTTGCTCCCATAGTAAAAGTTGTTCCGTTTGATGGGTAGACTCTTAGTTTAAAAGAATGCTAATAATATCAATTTCACCCTGTATATACTATTACCACAGAATAAATACTAGTACCTATTACATGGTTTTAGTATTACCTATTCTGTGACAGAGCTTTATGCTTCCCGGAGCGCGGTGCGGTGCGATGCGGTGCGATGACGTGCGGTGCGGTGTGGTGCGGTGCCGTCCGGTGCGGTGCCGTACAGAGTGAATGCTCACTATAGTCGCGTAGCCAACTGCAATATACAAATGTAACATTATGCGGAACTAATGACCATGTTGTGTACATTCAAATTATAGGTTATGTATGCCTAACTAGGTGTGTAGTACCTATTATACCTACTCCTCTGAAGAAGTAACGACATCCATTTATTAATTACCAATTAGGAGTGCGTCTTCCTTCAGGAGGAAAGGAAAAGAAGTGACAAGGATAGTTATTTTCACGTGAATGATGACAATATGCCCACCTCGACAGTGCACCGTCACTTACGTTTGCCAGCTGCGATAAGTACCTACGGCGCCGTGTATCGCATGAGATACAGGCTGTTATGCAATGACATAAAGAACATTTGAATACGTCGTTCCTGAAGCGCAAAGTTCGAAATTACAAAAAGCACTCAAAATCGGGAAAGTGCGGTATTACAGTAACTAACTATTGAATAATCTGTGACCGCGAACTGAAAAGAAAACGACTATGGGTAATTTCTAGAGTAGACAATGTTATTAATGTTAGTGGAGTGATGCAAATGTCTTCGAGTGCGCATGCGCAGCGCTAGCTCGTAAAGATAGTAAAGTAAACATCAGTATAGATCGGGACAATGTAAGTACCTTGTGTTTGGGCGCGTGTCCATTATGCAAGCACAGCGGCGCGGCGGCGCGGGCGCAGCGCTGATGTGATGACACGCGGTGACAACATTAACCAACTGACACGGTTGGCACACCACCACGGTGCCGGCGCGGCGCTGCGCACGACACGGGGCGCGGGACGACACGAGACGACACGGGGACGACACGCGACACACGACACGGGGACGCGGACGGGACGGGACAGCTGCATAACTAAAGTCGTTCATTCAAAATAGACAATTCTACACTCCCTAGAAATAAGATTGTAACTCACTACACATACAGGACAGGATTAAACAGGATCCAACTTAATATGCTGATAGTTTTTTAAAAGAATATTCAGACCATCATCATACTGAACAAGTTTCTATATTGGACAAACATCAAAATCGCGATTCAGACTTTGGCCCTGTAGAAAAAGTTGTTCAGTTTGATAGTCTGATCATATCCTTAAAAACCGTCAGCATATGAAAAATTACCCTATTAAATAATCAATCATTTACTTGGTTTACAATGTGGTCCATTCAGGATCGTTCTAGAATCAGGTCAATAAATCAAATATGAACTTTTGATGTGATCTCCTGAAAAATGCATAACTGAGTTATGATTAGACGTTATCGAGAGTGTCGAATTTATGTTTTTGAAATTCGAATCTCCACTTTGCGGAAGAAACGGCCAGAGACTACTACGTATCTACCAACAAACCAAATATTTTCCAATTACAATGATTTATAAAAGATAAATTATGTTTATGTACCTAAATAATAAGTATCAACCTATTTATTTACTAACACAGAGTAACCGTCAAGTTCATAGGTTTTGCTCACAGATATGTAATAACAAGTTTATAACAAGCCCTAACAATTAGGTTAAGTACCTCAATAAGTTCAAACATGTACCTATGTAGTTCTTAACTTATCTTCAGAACAAGAAAAACTTGTTATTCAGGATGTTGACTGATACTTTATGTGCATATTTATACCTATACATATAGTCTGTACTGTGTATGTAGCGACGTGAGTGTCAAGTAGAGACAGTAGAGTCGACTATTTAGTTTTATTTGATCTTTCCGTTAGTTTCTGAAACCTCGTCAGAAATAACGATAACGATTTGCTAATTGGAGGAAAAAATTATACCTATTTAGGTATGTAAATTAGGTTTGAAAACTTTTAATTGGCTCATATTGTACTATAGCATTAACAGAACTGTTATTGTGATTGTAAGCTGTAAGTTTTCCGAATAAAATAGTTTAAAATATTTTTTTTTTGGTGGACTGAATTGAAAACCGTCGTCGAATAATACATTTTAGTTTTTCAAGTGACCGAGTGACGTCACTTGGTACTTTGTAAACTTCATGGTATCTTAAAATAATTGGCCATTGATAAAAATTATATTTACGTTTGCCGTTTCTGTTTCCGGAATAGTTACAATAGAGAAGACCAGTGTTTTGGAGTTTAAATATTTTCTCGCGACCATTTCAAGCAAGATCGATATCTTATTAATTTTAAATTATAAAGTTATGTCTACTCATCATTCTCTTGCCCATTTCCCATCATTTGGGGTCGGCGCAATATGTCATCCTCTTCCATTCATCTCTCTTAGCCGTCATTTCAGCACTCACTCCTTTCTTACGCATATCATCTTTCACACAATCCATCCATCTTTTCTTCGGCCTTCCTCTCCTACCGCAGCCATCCACATTCATACTTAACACTCGTCTCGTAATATGACACTCGTCTCTTCGCATTACATGACCATACCACGATAATCTATTACCCTGCAATTTTTCCGTCATAGGTGCTACTTTCAAACTTCCTCTAATATACTCATTCCTTATCTTATCCATTCTAGTTACACCACACATCCATCTCAACATTCTCATCTCAGCTGCATGCAATCGTTTCTCATCCGTCCCTTTTGTGGCCCAACACTCAGACCCATACATGACGACAGGTCTTATTACGGTTTTATATATTTTCCCCTTCAATTTGAGGGGGATTCGGGAGTCGCAGATCGTTCCCGTTACCTGCCGCCACTTCATCCACCCCGAGTTGATTCGGTGCTTGACGTCCCGATCTATTTCTCCGTCGCCTTGTATGAGTGAACCGAGGTACCGAAAGTCGGAGCAGACTGGTAAAGGCACGCCATCGAGGGCAATAGGCATACAACTGTAAAGGCCGCCGAAATCGCAGAACAAACATTCAGTTTTTGTTCTGCTGATCTTCAAGCCGACATTCTCCAGTGTTTGCTGCCATTTTGCCAGTCTGCTCTGGACCTCGAGTCCATCTTCACCGACAAGAACAATGTCGTCGGCAAACAGCATGCACCAGGGTGCCTCTTCCTGTATGTGCGATGTTAAAGCATCCATAATCAACAGGAATAGGTAAGGGCTTAAAGCCGACCCTTGATGCAAACCTACAGCCACATTGAACTTGTCGGTGGTACCAGCGGATGAACGGACGCATGTACTGGATCGGCTGTACATTGCACGAATCAACTCGATGTATTTCCCAGTCACATTTTTCCTTTTGAGAGCCCACCACAAAACCTCCCGGGGTACACGGTCGTACGCCTTTTCGAGGTCAACGAACACCATGTGCAAGTTCTTTTGAGCTCGCCTGTATGTTTCACACAGTTGGCGTAGTGAAAAAATAGCGTCCGTTGTTCCCCGACCAGGCATAAAACCGAACTGGTTTTGCGTTATGTCACTCTCGTCTCGCATTCGTATCTCAAGCACCTTCTCCCATACCTTCATACTATGTGACATTAGCTTTATTCCCCTATAATTGTTGCAGTTCTGTACATCACCCTTATTTTTATAGATGGGCACCAGTAAACTGTTGCACCATTCGTCAGGGATTACTTCTTTATGCAACAACTTATTGAAGAATAAAGCTAACCACTTATATCCATCCACACTCAACACCTTCCAAACCTCAACTGGTATTCCATCTGGCCCCACGGCCTTCCCATTCTTCATACCTCGTACAGCCTTTTTTACCTCTTCCATACTAATTTCTCTTACCAACCCCATATTCACTGGTAAATATTCTAACTCACCACTCCAAGCATTTTCCTCATTCATTAACTTTTCAAAATATCCCTTCCAACGTACTTTTATGTCATCATCACTTGTCATTACCTTTCCTGCATCATCTTTAATACATTTTATGTGGGACACGTCTCTTGCACTCTTCTCTCTAGCTTTAGCCATCCTATAGAGCTTCTTCTGCCCCTGAGGACTATCCAGAGAATCATATAACTTATCCTGGGCTTCAGCTCTAGCAATGGCTACTGCTTTTTTTGCTCTCTTCTTCATTCATTATTCACATTCATTATATATTGTTTTCCTAGACTCTTTCATACTCGTGTCACTATCCGACGTATTTTGCCATTCTTTAAAGGCAAACTTCTTTTCTTTCAGAATATTCTGTACTTCTGCATTCCACCACCAAGTATCCTTATCTATCATACTTTTGCCTTTCGTTTCTCCTAAAACATCCTTCGCCGTCATTCTGATACAACATGCCATCTCATTCAAAATCATCTCATATAAAGTTATGTCTACTATCAGTAAAAAATATGAAATACGGACAAACAAATTACATACTTACCGAATTGTGTTCACCGTCTTAAAGATTAATAATTACTTTAAGATTACCTATTTCAAACATGATGAACACATAACAATGAGTCCAAACATAAAAAAAAACATAAAATAATAGGGCTGTCTGTTACGAGTATACAGTATCATAGTATAGTTCGGGAAGAAGTAGACTAATAACTATAATTAGCCGTGTACAACATGTAGGTACATAGGTATAATAAACACTAATCTCTAAGACGGATGGAGCAGATTACGTTGACACAACCGGGTCACCTGCAGCCGGCTGGATGTATGCGCTGATACTGCGACGAGTACAGTAGGTACAGTACACCGACCCACTGACATTTCATTCAAAAGCTATCACTCTATTACTTTATACTTTTGTTTCTAACTAATTAGTCAGATTAGCAACTATTTCCTCTACAATACGAGTGATTGTCATACCACAGAGTACTATAATGTCATACGATATGGCTCATGCTGACACGACAAAACTTTAATATTTTATCTATAAGCATAATACTAATACTACTTAAATATACGTGAGGAAACCTACATGCTACAATTTCGAGTATGTACCCACTGTCCATTATAAGTGGCAACGGGCTCACCCCCCGTCACACTGGACACAGTTTCGGTACTACTGGTGAAACGTGGATGTTCTGAGGTTTCAGAATATCTCTGACGACCCACTCGGGGAATATAGTCGTAAGCATTATGTTATGTGTTAAATATACATTTTATACATAACAACACACCAATTCATTCAAGGTCAATACAACATTGCGATATCTTAATATTTTTGAACATAACGTGGATATTTTCGTAACGAAAAATGTTGCACGTTTATCTTATCAAAATAAAATAAAATAAATATGTAAAAGATAAAACAACTATCTACAAAGTCAAAGTCAAAGTCAATATAATTTATTCAATATAGGAGCTTGCAGCACACTTATCAAACGTCAAATCTTTTTTAAAGCTACCACCGCGTCGGAACGTGTTGTCGCTGTAGAGAAGATGCGGCCAGAAACTCTACAACATAACAAGACTTAATAACTATTAAAACCATAAAAGACTACATAAAACTGTTGGTCTTAGTGGTAGTTATAAAAAATATTCTAACCCTCTCGGATTCAATGAAACTTGATTACAAAATCGTTCAAAGAAAAGACATCAACGCGACAGAAACTGCTGATTTGCTATTAGGTAAAAGGCATTACGTGTCGAAAGCAAATTTCTTTATCAAATCAACATAAAAAAATTGATAAAATCATCAATACTACGATGTACGTCATAATTTTATAATTTGATTAGAATAGAATGTAGTTTGGGATTCTAGGGAAACTATGGTTAGGTAGGAAATGCGTGGCGTCGCATGATAAACGACTAGTTAGAATAAATGTTTGGTCGTGTCGTGACGTGATGCTCGTCGGACCGACACACGCTTTGCAACAGTGGGTCGCGTCTCGCCGGCAGCCATAGTATATACTGTGCTGCAGCCGACAACGTAAACAAGAGCTTTATGTTTGACCGCGGAGCACATTGTTCAACGTTTGATTCGAAAGCATACAGAGTGCTACTAACTGAAGATGAACTGTGCTGCGTTATATCGACTATTGCTCGCGCCTTCGTCCTCGTTGATTTTGGAAAACTTGAAAACCCCTTTGTATCCCTTTTAGGGATCCATTTTCGGAAAATCCTAGTGCACCCCTACATCCTCTGTAAAATAAAATTTCATGTTTCTATCTTCAGCGGTTTAGGCTGTGCGTTGTCTTTCAGTCAGTCATGGACATATTTTATAAGTACATACATACACACATACATTTCATACATAAAACCATTTCGGGCTGGTCAGTAACTTTATAACAACTTTTCAAAGTTTACAATTACTTCCTAATCTAATCAGTAAGCGTCCGGTTGTAGTAAGGCTAACCTTTATTTGCCAATTATCTACTTGATTTGTACAGTAACTTATGTCATAATCAGCCTCCGATGTCTCCACGGTGGTACTATCCTCACAGTAAGGCGCCGTATATACAGAAGAGACGTGTGGCGGTGGCGGATAGTCAAAGTAACACAATTACAAACCTTATTATACTTAGCATAGCGTCGTTTGGAGAATTACGCCCGCGCCTCCAGGCGACGTCACCTGGAAGTGCGGGCGCGATTCTCCTTTACGACAAAAACGACGCTATTCTACGTACTATAAGGTTTATATTGTGCTACTTAGATTAACCGCCACCGCCACACGTCTCTTCTGTATAAACCATGGCTAAGGATGTGGAAGGTACGTTAGTCCATTACGCGTGCACAATGCGTATTGGTATACTTCACACACAAAACCAGACTTTGTTCTTCATTGTACGCAAGCTTCCTCACGATGTTTTCCGTCACCGTTTGAGAGTAGTCGGTGTTACGTCGTTGATGATTTGTATCTGCACTTTATCTGTAGGTTAATAATATAGGTACGCGCAATTATATTCATTGTCTTATAGTTTTTTTATGTAAATAATAGAATCATAAATGTGGATCGTCAAGTTGTAATATATAACTCGTTTTTTTGCTCACATAAACCACATGAGTAAATACACCATAGAAAGATTCGACACAATCACGGTAGTGGCCAGTCTATGAGAGACATTGAGCGACTGATGAGATTTATTTGCTAGAAAATGTTGTTAGTTACTAGGTACATAGTTCTGGCCCTGAATATGTGCCCGTTACGGGATTTGAACCCACGACCATCAGCCCAGCAAGCCGGTTCATACAGACTGACCTATCGGGCCATCTGTATTTACTGTGCAAAAACAACATGCGAAAGAAACATTTTCCCTTAGTCATCTCGTACAATACCCCGTGGGAAGAGATAGACATCTGTTCTTAGCCGGAAACCACACGCCTAAAAGTGATATTCCTAAATTTAGTTGATAGCGTTATTTTTGAACTTTGTGTACCTCTCTTTCTAAAAGAAATATTATCCCTTAGTCGCCTCCTACGACACCCGTGGAAAAAGACTGATATCTATTCTAAGGAGGAACACCTAATAGTGATCTTCCTACATTATTATGATAGAGTTGTTTTTGAACTTTGCGTATGTTTCCACAAAGCTCATCTCACGTACGAGACATGTATGTATGTGTGTGTGTCATGCTACTCTCTACAAACAGCCAGTAGAGAGTTGCCGCCGGCCGCATCGCGCACCAACCATGTACCAAGTACTATATTATTTACTTACCTACCTAGATACATCCACCGCAAACAATATGACACGAGTATGTAACGTCACCTTTCTAATGTATGTAATACGTAGACACACCCAAGATATTATCATCATCAGCCTGTCATCGTCCATTACTAGAGATAGGCCTCTCACAAGGCGCGTCAGTAAATTTTATCCTCGAACTTCCTCATCCAGCCGCACCCCGCTGGTCTAGGTCGACGGTCCAGCACGGCTAGTATTCCATTCACGACTAAGCGACGTAACGAGAAAAACGTCATGTTTGCTCTTTTTGACATACGTAAAATAACAGAGCTAGAGGCATATCTCGATTTTTATCGTATTCTCAGGAGTGGCATGCAAGGTAACTGGGCATCCCACACTACGCCTGACAGTCCGTGGTCTCTACATTATATACAATACGATATTGAAATCCTGATTCGGAATTCCGGAATTTCGTATGTATGTGGCGGACCTTAAACTTGAAGTCCTAATCGGTCGGTTAAATTGTTTCGATAAGTCCTTCTGGAGTTCGATTTTCAATCAGCAGTAGAAAGATGCATATCTCCATTGCAATTTAAACTGCTGAGTTCAACGAATGAGTTTCAAAAATCGCACTCCTGGACTCATGGAAATAATTTATTGGTTGCTATTTTACTTAGAGGATTCAGACGTATTTTAGAATCTCAAACTTTCAAAATCATGATCGATAAGTACAAAAACTCCATTCTGTTTATGTCACTTTATTAGGACTTATCACATTCAAAAATACCACTCCTGTTGACTTCAGCTTGCTTGATTCCGGAGTTATGTGGAACCCACTGTGTTGATCATCATCATCACCGCACTTCTGTCCACAACCACCATAAGGTTATGCGCGATTGCGCGAAGTTACGTAGCTAACACATTTCCTATGTTTATGTCGTGAGTCGTGACCCTATGCAAACTTTCTTAGATTCTCGCGGTTTTAAAAGATGGTTGTTTTATGTAGCAATGTTTCTGACCACGCCTAAATGGAATACAGTCGTGAGTTTATGTTGCTATGTATGTACCTATACAGGGTGTAAGAAAAAGTATCATTAATCTTTAAACCACATACTCTACCCTACCCATCAAACTTAACAACTTTTACTATGGGAGCAAACCTGTCAGAACAAAAAAATATTAGCTGTCCCATAAGTTTGAATCGTGTGGGTATTGCAGTTTAGTATGGGACAGCTGATTTATTTTTGTTCTGACGGACTAAAAGTTGTTCAGTTTGATGGGTAGAGTTTGTGGTTTAAAGGTTAATGATACTTTTCCTTACACCCTGTATAAGATTCTTGGAGATCCAGCTGTTTCAGCGTGATTAAGCAAAACAAACAAACAAACTTTCGCTTTTATTATTATTACGTTAGTGTGTTTTCGTTAGTATTAGTATAAACATCGTTAGGTCATTGATCTTATACATACAAATAACTGTGATAGCTTTACAGCGGCCCGGTGGTATAGTAACATGAAGAGAAGTGGTCGGTTCATTATATGGTCAAAACCATGACTCATGTATTTATATATCCGTATACGTCCTTAAATACAACTTTTGTTATTATACAGGATTGTAAACTGTAAACGTTACATACATTATGGGGTGCTTAAGGCAATCAAACTTAACAACTTTTATTATGGGACCAACTTTGAAATCGTAAAAAAAAAATCAACTATTGCATACATTTTGCTCGAGTAGGTACCTACTGACATTGTCTATGGATTCAATTTCCCAGGGTTCAATTTTGGGTCCGTTCCTTTTTTTAGTCTACATAAATGATTTGCCACATATGGTACAAAACTTGTCGAACATAGTATTATTTGCTGATGATACTTCTCTGATTTTTAAAGTAAATAGGAAGGACCAAAAACTTGACGACGTAAATGATACCCTTCAACAAGTTTTGAACTGGTTTAACGCAAATAATCTCGCACTTAATGCAAAAAAAACGAAATGTATAAAATTTGTTTTGCCAAATGTACCAATTGTAGATAACCAAGTAACTTTGAACAGAGATAGTCTAGATTTTGTTGATAATACAGTGTTTTTGGGAATAACGATTGACTCTAGGCTGCAATGGGGTTCCCACATTGAAACTCTAGCTGGTAGGCTAAGCTCTGCAGCATATGCAGTCAGAAAAATTAAACAACTAACTGATATTGAAACAGCCCGACTCGTATATTTCAGTTACTTTCATAGTATCATGTCCTATGGTATTTTATTGTGGGGTCGTGCTGCAGACATTGAGACAGTCTTTATCCTACAGAAACGGGCAATTCGAGCTATATATGGTCTGCGCTGTCGTGATTCGCTTCGCGACCTTTTTAAGGAAATTAATATTTTAACAGTTTATGGACAGTTTATTTATGAAAACATTTTATATGTAAGAAAAAATTTGTCGTTATTTCCAAAAAATTGTGATGTCCATAATTACAACACTCGAAACAAAAATAAACTGATATCTCCACACTTTCGGCTTAGTAGGGTCAACACGTCTTTCATGGGTCACTGTATACGTTGTTATAATAAAATCCCCGAGACCATTTTGAATCTTTCCGAAAACATGTTTAAAACTCAAATCAAAAAAGTCCTCTGTAAGAAAGCATATTATAAACTGGATGATTATTTAAATGATCAAAATGCTTGGGTCTGAGGTCACTAGCTTATAGTTTATTTACTTTACTGAATAGTATCAATTATTTTATTAAATAGACTATGTATTATTGTATACATAACTTTAGCTTAAGAATTTATATTGTAATAGTTATTAAGTCGTGTTATGTTGTAGAGTTTCTGGCCGCATCTTCTCTACAGCGACAACACGTTCCGACGCGGTGGTAGCTTTAAAAAAGATTTGACGTTTGATAAGTGTGCTGTAAGCTCCTATATTGAATAAAATTATATTGAATTGAATTGAATTGAATCTATGGAACCGCTGATATTTTTTCTCGCTATTTCGTTGTTGGGTCCATAGTGAAAGTTGTTCAGTTTGATATCTATATATCTATAATCTGAAGCACCCTGTCCGATATTATCTTGTGTGATTGGAGGATAGGACTTGCATGATGAGATGGGTTACATATTAATGCATACAGAATCTAAGACCATTCAACAAGGAGCGTATCATCGCTCTTCCTTCATCTTGTCTAGAAATTGTTGTAATACATACTTTCTAGATGCCACTAATTGTTAGTTGTCTATGAACGTACGTAGCTGAAGACGGTCGCTCCAGTTGTTCACTCGACACGATACATAAAGTAATTAAACAATTTATCTGCCACGCTCCGAGTCCATATAACACAGTCGAGCCAAGCCGACATCAGTAGCATACAATAAAACTACCTGACTTAACAACTCTTAAAAACTCCTACCTACCTATCAAACATACAAAGTAACCGGCTCCGTAGGGCGCAGGGGTGACAGGACGTGCGGGGGGAGGGGACGGGACCGGTGTACCCCCTCCTCCCGCAGCCACCCCCCCGGACATCGACCCCGTCTGCGCCTGCACACGCAAGCTGCAGTCCCGCACCCCGCAGTATTGCGATTCTGTCCCGTAGATCGGAGTGTTGTGCCGACTCGACTGGCGAGGCGACTCGCTCGGGGCGTGTGCTGGCAGAGTGGAGGTCAAGTGCCGAGACATTCGACTGGTTCAGCGGCCGGTGGTCGGTGTCCGCTTCCGGTCTATGTGACGAGGTGAGCGATGCTACTTGTGACTGTGACGGACAAATTAATACGGTGGTATTTTTGTGTTGATGAAATAGTCGTACGACTGTGTTACTGTAACTGTAGGACACTTAAGGTGATTCTTAATATGCTGACGGTTTTTACAAGGGAATGATCAGACCAGGGGGTTTCGGTACTACTGGTGAAACATGGATGTTCTGAGGTTTAAGAATATCTCTGACTACCCCCTCGGGGAATATAGTCGTGAACATATGCTCATGCTCATAATCAGACCATCAAACTGAATAACTTTCTCTACGGGACAGAAGCGACGTTGTTACATAATAAACTGTAAATCTACTCGACCCAAGGGACAGCCGATTTTGTTTGTTGGTCTGATCATCCCCTTAAAAACCGACAGCATATTAAGAAGGACCCGGTATACAACGTCAATAAATCGAACTTCGAATGGTAGATATTCACGTATCATCTGGTTGTGCTCCAGGAAAATCTACACTATTTGGATCTACTTGTCTAACAATACTCATCATTGGACATAACTTATATCCACCGCACCTCACCAGGCTGGCCTAATGGAGTATGACGCACTCCTCTCCGTTTTATTCTTGAGAGGAGATTCGTGTAGTACTCACTCTTGATGAATTCTCATACTGTGTATGCTCTGCAGTGCAACTATAGGACGATGCTTAGAGACTGGTGGTTTTCGATGTGCCTAACCGTTAAAATAACAAATACAATAAATCATTAATGAATAACACAGAAGCAGGCAGCCCAGTGACCATACATGTGCGATGGTTGATGACCCGCGGCGGCGCGTGCACTCATACATGGTGACTGTCTGTCAATGTGTTCCTGCAATAAGGCGCGCGCGATTGTCCTCACATTTACATATTCAAGACACTCGCTTCCGCTGTTAAGAGGATATGTGAAAAAAATAGGATTCTTCAAAGCATCAGATATCATGAAGTACTAACAGTAGGAGTATGATTTCAGGATATGTGTAAATTGAACATATTATTAAAATTTTGATTGCCGCCAAAACACGATTAAGACAAATTTTCTCGATAGAAAAACAAGCCAAAGTAGCCTCCGTCTTTATCTATAAACGCTAGGAACTGCTAAACGGTGAATAATAGAAACACGAGACTTGATTTAAAAATAGAGATTGATATTTTATAAATTTTGATTGCAGCAGAAATTAACTTACATAAATAGTAAAATCACAACTAAATAAAGTTTGTTTTGGCGCTTACGTCGTTTTATTTAGTCAGGCGCGCGCGCCGCCCCATCTCTTTCTCTCGCGTCAGGCAGTAATATAAGCTATCACAATCTATTAAAAAGCTCAGTCGGCTGTGGCCTTTGCCCGCGTCAGACCTGCGTTCGCATGCCCAATTTCCGAATTACGATTAATTATCCAGCTTACGTGTAAATATTATAGTGTAATATATTAAATACAATCTAAAATAAATTCGAGGCCATAGCAGCTTCACATTTAAGAGAATATAATTCGGAGCGCGCTCCATACAAACGAAGTCTGGTGATATTTTCAATAGTAACCAATTAAAGTCAATTAAATTTTTCAGAAAAAATCTAAAAACGAATCTCTATGCTTTTATGAAGTCAGATTTTCGTTAAAATTTATAGTTTTAAAGTTACAATACCTCAAAGATTTCCATACAAATCTTAAATTAATTCCAGCATTAAAACTGTATATTTTAACGAAAATCTGACTTCATACAAGCATAGAGATTAGTTTCTAGATTGTTTCTGCAAATTTTTCATTTACTGATTAGTTAGTATTGAAAATATCACCAGACTTCGTTTGTATGCAGCGCGCATTTACGCATTCGGAATAAACTTCTCTTAAGTATATTTCTCACTCAAATATGTATAGCAGTTTTTTTGGACTTCATAGAGCAAGAGCTAGCTGTTATTATCTTTAAGTCGTCGTAATTTTCGGTTTTACTATCTTGTTTTTCAATTTCTTCAAATAATTAAATTTATTTGTCATAATGGAATCTGGTTATAAACGTATTTATGAACCGTTGTCAGTATTTTTACCGAGTTGAAGGATTCTATTGCTCCGGAACATCTTGCCTGGTATGAGAGTTTGAAAACTCTGTGGCCCTTAATTGTATGGGTCGTCAGTATGGTGAGCCAGGCTGAAGGGCAGGGTAGGGAAGGCGAGTGGTCGCAGAGAGTTTCTTCTTCCAAGTTGTTTCTTTCTTGAGTGCTGGATCCGGAATGAATCTACGCCGATTTGGCGCCATTTTATATCATTTTCAAGCGACCACCCCTCCTTACCCCGCACTCTTGCCCTGAATACAAATCTCTTTATTTCTCATACAATCTTAAATTCTACGCTTACAAACCAATATAATTATATAGTTAAGATACTTATTTTCTTATTCTAAAAATAGCAGGTGCATCATCCGCCGGTGCATAACAGAGTGCAGAACGAAAAGGAAAGGTACAATATTTATATAATAATAATAATAATAAGCCCGCAGGGCAGCTTGTGGCGAGCTGTTGGTGAGTGGCGACACCACGGACCCGATTCTCCAGAGGGCCCGGATTGATTTGGCCCTCGCCTCCTGTCTTGCCTTAACCGGCCGGCCAGGAGTGGAGTTGCAAGAGCGGAACCTATGCTCCAGGTTGGAAGTGTAAAATGTCATAACGCCGGGACCTGCTGACTGGTGCGCTTAGCACCGGGAACCGGCGCCCGCAGACTCACCTCTCTACAACCTTAGCCGCTCACTAGATGTTGCCGCCTTGTCGCTCCTTGCGAGCGGCGTTTTTGGGGGGCCCATTAAATGAGTTGGCAAGTCACCGTCTGCCATTTTTGACAAACTAGAGACATTTGTTACGGCAGGCGTCCCGAGTCTCTCCGCAATAACCCAGATTTCCCGGTCCACCCAGTTCACCCCCATAACCCGAGTAATTTTCTATCCTTTCTGCAATAGTCTCTGCACCGAACGTGGTTTGTCTTCTGGTGCATTTGCATAATGTTTTCGGATATAGACCACGCTTGGTGCATCCCCTCACATTTAGATAAAAGTGTCTCAAAGGGGCGTCTACGTGTTGGATCTGTGTCCCCACGCAAGCCTTCCAAAGGTCCGGGCTACGGCCCGTGAAATACCTTCCAGAGATACATAATAATAATAATAAATTTATTTATTTGCATTTCATTTAGCCTACTTACATACATTACACACATTGTTTGTTTATTATACAAGCAAGCATACAAGTAATACAAGAGGCAGATACACTTTTTGTTTGAAACTCTGACCCCGGCCCCCGCTTCCTCATAACACAGGTTCCGGACGCCGGGGCCCCCCTCGCTCGCCTGTATGCGCTGACAGAGATGGAGCGTTCTGTCTCTTTCTAACAATTATTTCTAATAGGATTCTACCCCTTCTAATGAGGTAGTGAAGCTTATTGGCATAACTTCTAATTGGAATTTATAAGTTCTAACTCGATTCTAATTGTTTTATTTACTTGTGCTATGCGTTAATTTTATTAGGGAAGTGTACCTAATCTAATCTGGGGTAGAAATCACTAGAGAAATCGAATAAGAATCCTATTAGAACTATTTACATAACTTATGTGCTAAGCCCTAATTCTAATAAGAAAATTTTATTTATTGAATTGAACACTTAACCTAAACTTATCCTACTAGTATAAAAGGGTATATAAAACGAAATAAACAAAGTAATGTAAAAAACTATGTACAAAGGTAGTCAATTCAGGTTCTGTCGTGCACATTTCTCCCGCCGTCGCAGCTCTGCGATCCAACCTGTAGCACGACGATCCTCTTGGTCGGTCTCCGGAGGACATGCCCGTTGCTGGTTACGACGTCCACGATCCTCACCTCGCCGTCTCGCCCTGGGTAGACCGCGACGATCCTTCCTGTCGGCCATGTGTTGCGGGGCAGGGTGGGGTCGCAGACGAGTACCAGGTCGCCGATAGCGTGCGCTGGTCGTGTGAGGCTCCCGCCGGTGTTGGAGTAGAGGCTGGTACTCTTTGACCTGGCTCCAGAAGACGTCCGCCATCGTTGAGCGCGCTGCGCTTGCGCGCGGTGAGGTCGTTTGGGTCCCAACAGGATGTGGTTGGGTGTAAGCGCCTCCGGTTCTTCTGGGGTCACCGCCACGTGTGTGAGTGGGTGGGAGTTGACGGTGTTCTCCGCCTCGGCGAGCAGGGTGAGCAGTGTCTCGTCGCTAGGGTACTGCTCGTGGAGTTTGACGCGCAGTGCCTCCTTCACGGTGCGTACCATGCGCTCCCACGCGCTGTCCATGAAGGGGGAGGCCGGGGGTACGTAGCGGCAGGTGATGCGCCGCGCCGTCGCCTCCTCACTGACCGCCGCCAGCGCGGCCTTGGCGAGCTCCTTCTCCGCAGCCTTGAAGCACGTCGCGTTGTCACTCCATAGCTCCTTAGGCACTCCTCTTCGTGCCACGAACCTCCTCAGGTCGCCGGTCGCCGGAGAAGTAGGCTTCGCTCTTCGTATCTTGCATAGTTGACAGTGTTTGATGACGTTCACGCACCGTCGGTCGTATCTTCAGTACCCATAGTCGCTGCTGTAGCTCATTCACGACGGTTTCGATACCGCCATGTAGTCGCTCGTGTACGTGTTGTATGTACAGTCGCGTGAAGTAGTGTTTCCCGTCGAGTACGGTCGGGCTCGCAGTGTCTTCAACGATGTCAGGTGCTACGTGGATTCTTCCTTTGAGCCATCTTCGCCGACGACCACTGATAGCGCCGACAGCTTGTCTCCCGGCTGAGGCGCCGCGCCGTTCCCTACTCGACGTAAATCTTCGGAAAGACAATCTTCTTGTACAGGTTTCCACCATAGTTTCTCAGCGCGAATGAGATAGTGCGCTTCGATACCGATGGTGTTGCTATCTCATTTCTTCACGTACGGTGTCTCGTTCTTGCGTGTTTTCTTATCAATCTTTGAATCAGAGTCGTTTTTATTGTTTTCTTTCGTTCGTTTGCGCTTCGTAGCCAATACTGTTTCATTTTTCTTCTTTCGACATAAATTGACGAACTGTAGCATGCGCACCGTAGTTCGTAGCAAAAGTGGGAACGACGAAAATCGCTCGATTCGAGGTAGGTGAGCGTGGTCAGGTCGCTGGTGGGTGACGTGACAAGTCCCCTCTCTTCTCCTGTCTTCGGTGCTTCTGTCTTCGTCTCTTGTGGCCATTCTCGTTCGTGGTTTCGTAGGAAGCTCGGCCCGTTGTACCATCGGACCTCGCTCCCGCCGATAGAGACCGTGGCGCCGCCCGAGTTGGCGGAAAACTGCTGTACTACTGAATTTGTATTGGACACCCATCCGCATAGCTCGAAGCCGGCTTGCCGATGAATGTAGTCGACTGATTTCGATACTTCTTTGGCTTCTTTTTCGGTCGGATTTGCATTCTTTCTTCATATTTCTTTTTCAGGTCTTCATCTCGGTCTAGTTTCTTCTCTAGGTTGTGCAGCCGTTTGAGTGAGTTTTTGTAGTTGTTCGGAATCTTCATGTCGTCTTCTTTCCATATAAGTATTGTTTTGAAGCGTCTGTCGGGCAGGCGGTGACTGGTTTCATTCAATATCTTCAATGCGCGCTGCTCAGGGTCACTATTCTGTACTCGTTTTTCTATCCCGATTGATTCAAACTCGAAATAATTCTTCATCATCTTCTTTCGTGTATAGTTATAGAAATTATGTATTTTCATTAATAACGCCAAATAATATTATACAGGGTGTAAGGAAAAGTATCATTTTACTATGGGAGCAAACCGTTATGGGAGTTACAACTATTTGCGTTCTACCTATCTATCTCAAGAACGGTTAACTATTATAAATGAACAAATTTGAAGAAAATTTAAAGTTCTACAATTTTTTTTAAAACTTCAAAGGTCATTTAGAGCATAGAAAAGAAGATATTTCCTAAAGACCTGTTTTTTGACATTTTACCTTGAATCTTTTGACCTGCATAAACGAGATTTTATGTGACATTTGACCTAACGTATTGGATGTCATAACGATGATTTAAAGAAGTTGGTAGCTTATTATCTCTCAATCCGAGGTTGACCCTTTTTTTCACCTAATTTTCCTGGGGTACTAGGAGAAACAGTGATAATGAAAAACAAAACGGAACAAAACATTAAATTTGAAACGTAGGCAGGAACATACCAGAAGTATGAGAGAAAAGAAAAGGTAATAAGTTGTAAATAATTTTCCAGCACTCTGTGACCTAAACCTGCATATACGTTTAGCACCCTTGCTTGTGCTCGGGTGCTAACTTCACGCTGTGCAATAATGAACTACTTAAGTCACACTTATCGTAATGTACTAATATAAATAAATGTTGATTTTAGGTCGTAAGATAAATATTATTAGTGATTTTGTAAATAAATGTTGATTTACCATTTTAAAATTCATTCATACCTGTTATAATATCCTGCATCATCCTCATCCTTCAATGCTATGCCATGCATCTGAGGGATGCGAGGTATTTTAGAATTACCTATGGATTTTCAAAATAGGTTTATGAGTGTTATACAATTTCTCAACCTGAAAGTTCTTGTGGTATCGAGAATAACTGAGATTATTGCAGTATTACGAAACTTATTTTTTCACGTTCTTCTTACATTTTTGTTGACGGCGTAAAATAACTCCCAGGTTTCATCTAGATAGTCGGTATGTTTTGACCATAGAATATTTTGACTTGTATTATATCAATTACAAGTACAAAATAAGAAGTTGAATTGATTTGATTACGGGACCTAAAGACGTAAAGCCTAACCAAGAACCGAACCGAAGACCAACAGGTAGCTCTCGTACTATAAAGTAAAACAAAATCCTGTAATGATAGTTTTTTTCCTTCTAGATAGGTACAGTGATTTTCGGTATGATATTAATGAGTTTTAAGTTTTTTAAGTGAAATCAATTAAAGAGTATCGTTAGTTAGGTATTGTTTCTATCTATAAATTGGTTGTCCGTAATTGATCCTGTAACAAATTAATAATTGATCAAGGAGGATAAATAGAACGATACTTAATTATAATATACTAGCAGCCCGTCCCGGCTTCGCACGGGGTAGACAAATAAATTTTAAGACTCATTTTTCTACACCTTCGGTTACATTGTTCAAATTTTACCAAGGATCCCTAATTTTTTTCAAAATGAAATGTAGCCTATGTCAAATTGGAAGAATGTAGCATTCTATTGGTGAAAGAATTTTTTAAATCGTCCTAGTACTTTTTGAGCCTATTCATTACAAACATACAAACATACAAAAATAGGTACAAATCTTTCCTCTTTATAATATTAGTGTAGATTGTGTTTTTTCATACGACAAAAGGTACTAATAATATATTAACAGCGAAGCGTCTTCTACGCATTTTGAGTGATTTGATTTTCGCGGGCTAGTGCGCGACGATGTTCGGTCGCGGGGCGCGGGGCGCTTGCTGCGCTAAGCCACGCCCATTTCGCTTCAATTATTTTTCGACATAGGCCCTTAATAGCCACTACTTACATTACGTGGACACTCGATACTCCGGTATGTTAGGTAGTTACATCCGTGCCGACTCCACATCTACCATGGAGGACAGAATGGAGCGGAGGAGTCGTAAAACAATATTTCGATCGTATCGCAAAAATAAAGGGACGTGGGACAAGACGGGTGCGCAGGTTCCGCCCTTAAAACCGAATCCAGGAACAACGCACTTCATAGTTTTAGATGTATTTTATTGTCAAAACCATTCTCAGCAAAAAGAATGGCGGGCCGGTTCGAACTGAGCATCATAGGCCACGTCCACGGTTTTGTCATGACCTAATATAATGGAGACATACCTAATTGCCTTGCGTCACCTCTGCTCCTTTCTTTCCTCCGTGACACCTACCTACAAATAGATAATTCGCCCACTAATCTGATAACCGTCGGATGGCCCACTTTGCTTATTCTCCCAACAGGTCATATGACGCACACGTGTCTATAGTTTAGTTAACGTGATCTACATCTCCCGTATCATCTGATAACACGACAAACATGTTCTGCCCCCTTTCGGAGTGATTAGAAACTTTGCTACACCTAGCAATATTTTCAAAAGTTCAGGTTTCATGATGATATATGCCAAATGGTGACATTCACATACAGAAATACTGCATTAAAAACATTATCCCTTAGCTGACTTGTACGATATCGTCACCCACCCCCGAGCCCGGAACTACTTTCGTCGTTTTATTACGTGTCTACATCGTTGCAGAGAGGTGGTGACTTAACATTTTGGACGTGACTTTGAATCAACTCATCCGCGTGACATAAAGTTTTATTTACGTTGAATGCAATACCTAATAATATTACCTAATATCTAAATAGTAATAGCTCTTACACGTTACTTCGTGCGAGCGGACGTGAAGGTATGTACGTAGCTATACGTAATACATATAGCAAAGTCAAACTTGATCGAGCTTTTGAACTGTCTCTACTGTGTTAACTTTCAATGAAATCTAACCGTTTTAGCTTGATTGAGTAACAAAAAATATATAAAACTATCCCAAACAGATAAACATTAAATACATTCTCTATATGTACCTATGTATAGGTAAAACATATAGGTATTAGGGTAGTCAGTTATTCTAAATTATTCCATTTGACTAGCCCAAAATTTGTCCAGCGAAGCGAAGTTTGTCAGTCAAATGACAAAGATTCGCATTTATAATTTGAAGTACCTGGCTAGGAATTGGATATAACTGTTATAATGTACTCAACTCAGACTACTCAGCCTTTATCTCGAAAGCTCTTAAGTAGGTATTATAACATAATGCAGCGACTAATCACTTACTGGATTACAATTTAATTACCCTCTTCTTTCTCGCTCGCACCCGTACACTTAGCAGTACTTGTGATCAAGTGTCATTATCTTGCTAATTTATATTCGCTGTCCAAATGTATGTAATGAGAACGAATTTAATATCAATTGAATCGATTCAGCCTTCGCCTCGCCTGCTGCCTAGTGCCTGGTAATCCGTTCTATATTTCATGAGATAATGACATCACGTCAACTGCAAGTGTCAAGCTATCTACCTCCTAAAGACCTGCTTACCACAGGTAAACGCAGGGCCGCCGGGCCATATTTTCCTGGTTGTTAGAAGCTATCTTCCCGTTATTTGAAAAACATTCAAAATCTCGACTTTAATTGCTATGACGTATATTTCTTATTTTTCTATAAAAGATATGAAACCAGTGTTCAAAGCAAAGCCTAAATATTGGAAAAATCTCTATTATGTGCATCTACTTCATAAGTTGAAGTCACTTTTACTTGCGACACGCAACATTCTGTAGACAATATTAATATCCAAAAATGCTATGAAGTAATTTTTTTAAGAACTATATTATTTAATGAGTTAATGAGATAATTTTAAAGGAGGGAATTCTTATGATTTTCGAATTCGATTTCCTTGGATTAGAAGGAACCTCAGTGACATAATGAAGGACAAACCAGTCAAAAATAGGTATACCTACTAAAATGACGTAGCCGTAGTTTAGTAGAGGTGAGGCGGCTCTGAAAGGGTCAAGGTCGTTCAGTGTGGGATACGTCAGGGCATCCGAAATTGTGTCTATGAAGACTCAATTCCTGATGCCCTCACCGGGAGGCTGCAGGTTGTAGTCACTCGGCAGTAATATCTGCTTGTATCGGTTTTTATTTCATCAGATTCAGGAGGGTAAGGAGGAGAGAGTGTATATTGATGTGTTTAGCGCACTCACTTATGCTTGCCACACACATACGGAATTCCGAATCAAAAGGGGGGGGGGGGGGGGCGTCGGACCATCAAACAGAACAACTTTTACTATGGAGCCAACATAGAAATTGCGAAAAAAAAACAGCTGTTCCAATTCCATAGAAAATGTCAATAGCTACTCGACTTCTTCTTCTTCGGGTTCCTCTCCATTACTGGAGGTTGGCAGTCAGATCTGCATATCCCCGTCTATCTCTCGCCAAACAAAACAGCACCTCGACGCTGGCGATGTCTGTCCACTCTTTCAGGTTCGCGAGCCATGACACTCGTGGCCTACCGACGCTTCTTTTGGCCTCTACTTTGCCCATTATTATAGTCTGGAGCAGTTGGTATCGCTCATTTCTCAGTACTCAATTAAAATGTATGAAAGATCTAATTTTTTCACGATTTCAGAGTGGGTATCGTAGTAAAAGTTATTCAGTTTGATGCTCTGAAGCGGCCTGTTTGATATGTAACGGAGTTAAGTTAATACCCTGTGTAGTAATATAACTTTAGAACCTGGGTGACTTGTTTTTTCTTTTTTATTGCGCTATCGCGTGTTACTTCATATCAACTTCGGTTAGTTAGTACCTAATTAAAACTAGCAAATATTCAGTTATCTATGTAGTAGGTAGAGTAACACCGGTCCAGCGACGCCCGCGCCGCCCGCGCAGCCGCCGCGCCGCCGCCCGCGCCGCCGCCGGCCGCCGGCTCGGTCACACACCGACCGGTCCGCGTCGGTCCACTGCTCCAAGGCTGGTTGTACTAACGTTCAGTTACATTACAATTTAGAATAAATACCTAATTTATAATAATTAAATGACACCGCTATTTCAAAAGATTAAAATCATTGGCATGCTTATAAACTAAGAGTCTACCCATCAACTAAACAACTTTTACTATGGGAGCAAACCGATCGTAGCAAAAAACAGCTGTTTCACACAGTTGAGTTGAGTAGACATTGTTTACTATGGAACAGCAGATGTTTTTTGCTACGATCGGTTTGCTCGCTTAGTTAAACTTGTTCAGTTTAGACTCTTAGTTTAAAAAGATTTCAATGATTTCAATTTCACCCTGTTTACAGGGTCTTCTTAATATGCTGACTCTTTTGAAGGGGATGATCAGAGCTGTTCCATACAAAACTGCAAACCTACTCTAGCCAAATGTATGGGACAGCAGATTTTTTTTCGCGATTTCTATGTTGGTCCCATAGAGAAAGTTGTTCAGTTTGATCGTCTTATCATCCTCTTAAAAAACTGTCAGCGTATTAAGTTGGAACTGTATTTGGTTTGGTCGAGGTCGCTCTTCGAGCTTGCGGTTTTTCTGCCAAATTGCGCAATCAAGAAAACACATTACGGAATGGAAAAATCAGTAGCGCCGTCGACCTTCACCCGCAGAGGAAGCATCTCGTA
>OZ004682.1:0-10000 GCA_963924505.1 Agonopterix alstromeriana
GGATGCAGCGAAACAGAGTTGGAGGGAATTCTGCGGAAAGCAGGATAGAGAAGGATTGTGGGAAGGAATTTACAGAGTAATCAGAAGGGTCAAACGCAGGGAGGAAGATGTTCCGTTGATAGAGGGGAACGCAACGCTGGATGCGGAGGGCTCCGCTCGACTCCTGGCAGAAACTTTTTATCCGAGGGACTTGAGGGACGAAGACAGCACACATCATCGGCAAATAAGAACTTTAGCTGAAACAATAAACGATGGGGATCATGATGAACATGACCCCCCGTTTAAAGTTGAGGAACTGGAGATCGCTGTCAAGTCCTTCAACCCCAAGAAGGCCCCGGGGGCCGACGGCTTCACAGCCGACATTTGCTCGCACGCCATCGGTGTGGACCCGGCATGCTTCCTGGCACTCCTAAACAAGTGTATGGAACACGGCTGCTTCCCGAAATCTTGGAAGGAGGCAACAGTGGTCGTGCTGAGAAAGCCAGGAAAGGACGCCTACACTACACCAAAGTCATACCGACCTATTGGGCTCTTACCAATACTAGGTAAGATATATGAAAAGATGCTGGTGAACCGCCTCAAGTTTTACGTGCTACCACGGATTAGTACTCGCCAGTACGGATTTATGCCACAGAGGAGTACGGAAGACGCCCTTGTCACACTCATCACACGCATTCGCGAGAAACTGGATGAGAAGAAACTAGTTACGCTGGTTTCTCTGGATATCGAGGGCGCCTTCGATAGTGCTTGGTGGCCGGTGATAAAGACCAGACTGGCTGAGGAAAAGTGTCCTGTGAACTTGAGGCGTGTCATCGGCAGCTATCTTAGCGACAGGGTAGTGGAGGTAAGGTATGCTGGAGCTACACACCGAAGAAGCACAGATAAGGGATGCGTTCAAGGTTCCATAGGAGGACCAATCCTATGGAACTTGTTGCTAGACCCACTCCTGAAGCAAATAGAAGCAAAAGGGGTGTATTGCCAGGCATTCGCTGATGACGTGGTGTTACTTTTTGACGGTGGTGAGGCCCTGGAGATTGAGGGGCAGGCCAATGCCATCCTCGAACATGTCCGGGAGTGGGGCGTCGAAAATAAGCTGAAGTTTGCACCACACAAAACTTGTGGAATGGTAATAACCAGGAAGCTTATTTTCGACGCACCACGCCTGAGCATGGGAGGGGTTGACATTGGAATGTCGCCAGAAATCAGGCTCCTAGGACTCACCATTGACAATAAGTTAACGTTTAATGCCCACGTCTCCAGCGTCTGCAAAAAAGCCATCGGGATTTACAAACAATTAGCCAGAGCGGCCCGCATAAGCTGGGGTCTCAACCCGGATATTGTGCGCACAATATATACTGCGGCTGTGGAGCCAGTTATATTGTACGCAGCGGCAGCATGGGCCCCAGCGGCAGAAAAACTGGGAGTTCGGAAGCAGCTTGGCACAGTCCAGAGAGGCTTCGTGCAGAAGATGTGCAAGGCGTATCGGACGGTGTCACTAAACTCGGCTCTCTTGCTCACGGGAACGCTCCCCCTAGACCTCCGAGTCCGTGAGGCAGCCTCGCTATACGAGGCTAAGAAGGGAGTACCCAGGCGTGAGTTGACTGACAGAGAGGTTGAGAGGATGGCACCGAAGATACAAGCCCCACATCCTGCGGAACACGTGGGGCTGCATATCCAAAACCTGGTGGACGAAGAGCAATACGCTCGCCACAGCGACTTCGACGTGTGCATTTTCACAGACGGGAGCAAGATTGAGGGCAAGGTCGGGGCAGCGCTATCCATTTGGACTGGTGCTGCAGAGACCAAGGCCCTCAAACTTGCTCTATCGTCATATTGCACCGTCTACCAGGCGGAGCTGCTAGCCCTGCACAAGGCAACGGAGATCGCGTTGGAGCGCAAGGAGCCCACGTTCGGGATCTATAGCGACTCTCGAGCGGCACTCCAGACCGTGTCGAACCCCAGTTCCTCTCATCCCCTGGCAGTCCGAGCCAGGTGCAACTTGAGCGCTTGCACACTCCAAAACAAGACAGTGTCTCTGTTTTGGATAAAGGCACACGCGGGACTGGCAGGGAATGAGAGAGCCGACGAGCTTGCAAAGGAGGCAGCCCTAAAGTCCAGGAAGAAGCCGGATTACGACAAGTGCCCGGTCTCATTCATCAAGCGTACCATTCGGATGGAAACGATTGATGAATGGGACCGAAGGTACAGAACCGAGGAAACGGCTTCCGGAACCAAACTATTTTTCCCTGACGCGGTAGCAGCGTACTCCATAGTTCGGAAAATAAAAATTGATGGTCCAACTACGCAAATACTCACGGGGCACGGAGGGTTCTCCTCGTACCTGACGCGTTTCAAGTGCAAGGAGAGCCCTTCCTGCCTCTGTGACCCGGAGATGGAAGAAAGTGTGAAACATCTAATTTTGGAGTGCCCTGTTTTTGCCAAGGACAGATTCGATCTGGAACAGATGTTAGACATAAATTTAAGCATCAAAAATGTTCAAAAGATAATAAAATGTAAGGATAGGGACTTATTTTTAGGATTTTGTAAGAAAATAGTAAAAGTTGTAAACAATAGAAATAAGATAGATTAAGTAAAATATGATAAATTACATATTGAGTATGGCAATATTATCATATAAAACTGTTATAGCAAATAAGTAAAAATAAGTAGATTAAGAAAGATAAAAATGTAAAAAAGTAGGTTTAAGTATACTGTGTAAATAAAACATGTATTAATTGTAAGAAATATAATAAGTATATGGGCATAAGGCTAAGGGAAAAACTGTAAAATAAAAATTTACTGTTTGTGTTTTTTATTGAAATAAAGAAATAAAAAGAAAGAAATAAAAAAGAAAAGTAGAGTAGCATAGTTATAGTTAGAGGGAAACCCCACCCTGAAAGGTATAGAAAGATGATGGATACAAGAAAGACAAAGTATGTAGAATAAAAGTACGAGAGGCATAAATGATAGAACTGGAATGAGAGTTTAGATAGTAAGAACAGGCTCCGATCATGTTGGAGGTAGGAGAATTAAAAAAAAAAAAAAAATAAAAAAAAAAAAAAAAAAAAAAAAAAAAAAAAAACCTAACCTAACCTAACCTAACCTAACCTAACCTAACCTAACCTAACCTAACCTAACCTAACCTAACCTAACCTAACCTAACCTAACCTAACCTAACCTAACCTAACCTAACCTAACCTAACCTAACCTAACCTAACCTAACCTAACCTAACCTAACCTAACCTAACCTAACCTAACCTAACCTAACCTAACCTAACCTAACCTAACCTAACCTAACCTAACCTAACCTAACCTAACCTAACCTAACCTAACCTAACCTAACCTAACCTAACCTAACCTAACCTAACCTAACCTAACCTAACCTAACCTAACCTAACCTAACCTAACCTAACCTAACCTAACCTAACCTAACCTAACCTAACCTAACCTAACCTAACCTAACCTAACCTAACCTAACCTAACCTAACCTAACCTAACCTAACCTAACCTAACCTAACCTAACCTAACCTAACCTAACCTAACCTAACCTAACCTAACCTAACCTAACCTAACCTAACCTAACCTAACCTAACCTAACCTAACCTAACCTAACCTAACCTAACCTAACCTAACCTAACCTAACCTAACCTAACCTAACCTAACCTAACCTAACCTAACCTAACCTAACCTAACCTAACCTAACCTAACCTAACCTAACCTAACCTAACCTAACCTAACCTAACCTAACCTAACCTAACCTAACCTAACCTAACCTAACCTAACCTAACCTAACCTAACCTAACCTAACCTAACCTAACCTAACCTAACCTAACCTAACCTAACCTAACCTAACCTAACCTAACCTAACCTAACCTAACCTAACCTAACCTAACCTAACCTAACCTAACCTAACCTAACCTAACCTAACCTAACCTAACCTAACCTAACCTAACCTAACCTAACCTAACCTAACCTAACCTAACCTAACCTAACCTAACCTAACCTAACCTAACCTAACCTAACCTAACCTAACCTAACCTAACCTAACCTAACCTAACCTAACCTAACCTAACCTAACCTAACCTAACCTAACCTAACCTAACCTAACCTAACCTAACCTAACCTAACCTAACCTAACCTAACCTAACCTAACCTAACCTAACCTAACCTAACCTAACCTAACCTAACCTAACCTAACCTAACCTAACCTAACCTAACCTAACCTAACCTAACCTAACCTAACCTAACCTAACCTAACCTAACCTAACCTAACCTAACCTAACCTAACCTAACCTAACCTAACCTAACCTAACCTAACCTAACCTAACCTAACCTAACCTAACCTAACCTAACCTAACCTAACCTAACCTAACCTAACCTAACCTAACCTAACCTAACCTAACCTAACCTAACCTAACCTAACCTAACCTAACCTAACCTAACCTAACCTAACCTAACCTAACCTAACCTAACCTAACCTAACCTAACCTAACCTAACCTAACCTAACCTAACCTAACCTAACCTAACCTAACCTAACCTAACCTAACCTAACCTAACCTAACCTAACCTAACCTAACCTAACCTAACCTAACCTAACCTAACCTAACCTAACCGGAGTCACGCGCTCAACGCCGACCCGAGCGCAGCAAAAAACGGCCGCTCCGCGCTTGAAAAATCAAGAAAAACGGTTTTTTCGCTCGAATCTACCCGTGTTATATATCAAAAGTTGCGGCGTGACGAGCCCAATAAAATGGTGCAATTTTCATAGTGATCGGTTAACATTTCGAAGTGCAGTGACTAAAAATGTGAAATTTAACCTCGAAAACATTTTAAAATACATTCAGTTCCATTTCTATCTATCGGATTTTGACAGTGTATGTGTCAAAAGTTGCGTAATCACGTGCTCTCTCTGGTGGTGTAACTTTCTTCTCGATCGGTTCAGTGGCTGAAGTACCAGAACTAAAAGAGTGATATTTTGTGGCCAAAAAGTCATAAAAGTGCGTGCGGCGCCCTCCCAGTCGCCTGAACATATAAATTTTTTGTGTTCCAACTGAAGAGGGTTACGTGATACAGCTTCACACCAAGTTTGGGATTTTTCCGGCCAACGGTTTAGGAGTTATCAAGGAATACCTGTAAATCGAGCCGCGGCTCATCTCCGAATCCGGAGGCCAGCGGTTGATTTGGAAGGTGGCATCAGGTCGGTGGTGACGTCCCCTGGCTGGAGGCACTTTCAATTTCATCCTGGGACTTCGGGTTCAGCCGCAATCCACTTTCTTCGGTTGAAGACAACCCTCGCCAAGGTTTGCTGCGTCACAGCTCGTCCGGGAGATCGCTGACACCCAGGTTTTTGCTTCAATTTCGCTAAAGAATTTCATCATCTTGCTCCTGTAGAAATTTCAGAATTTTTTGTCCAGTAGTTTCGTCGCTTTTAACTTTTTTATCCAAAACGACCCAATTTTTTACGTAAATATATTCACAAAATTCACTTTTTTATCTGTGGCTTTCAAACTTTTTTAGCCATTTCATTCTATTGTTTTGTGTATAAAAATAGGTCTAGCGAAAGAATTTTGTTTCTAACTCTTTTAGTTTAGTTTTTACAGGCCATTTTCTGTTTTCTTTCTATAGTTTCTGTTTAAAGCTTCTAAAATTACACAAAAATATTTTCTAATAGTTTTAATTTATGTTTTATTTTTAGAGAGCCCTTCTGGCCAGTTTTGAGGTACTTTGTGCAAAAAGTGCAAAAATTTATACACCGTGTTCTCTTATAAAGGGTGGAAAAATTTTAAAAATTTTTTCTTTTCATTTTCAATTCTAGATTTCATCAGTAGCATTCCAACGTTTTTAATTTTCTTCTAGCACTTATACTTTTGTTGCAATAAATATTTTTATCTCAAATTTTAGATTTTTCCACTTTTTTTTTGTTCTATTACTTTAAATTTTAATTGTCATTTTGTATACAGTCCGCATATCTCACATTCTTTACGATTCAGATTTGTTGCGTTCTTGTTTTGTGTGTGTCTTATTACTTTGTTTCAAATTGTAATTCTGTGTACAAATTTATCGCCATATATACTTTACTATTGTGTTAGCTGGACAAGGGATAGTAGGGTCTCTACTGTGCGCTCTACGCATTACCATGTCGTCGGACCCGGAGTTCAGATCTGCGTCCTCCTCTCTGGACCGTTCTGTCGACGGTGTGAGCGGTCGCCCCCCCTCGCCCCTCACAGGGGACACTTCGCACCGCGCTTCTAACGTTGAAGTGTCTGGTCTGACTGTAGGGCCCGAAACTGGGTCAGCTTCAGGCCAAGTCACCCCCCCACTGGTCTATGAGTCCCCCCCTCTCTCAGGGATTGGACCCACGCCCCCCTCTTCTGTGGGATCGCTTCTCGCTGACATTGCTGCCAAGGCGTTACAGGTGAAGGAGACCATCAATAAGGGGAGAAGCGTCACCAAAGGTAGCAAAGACTTGATACGCGAGCTTGCTGACAGCATCGTCTGGCTCACCTCCCAAGTGCGTGAAAAGACTCTTGATAGTCAGGGGTCTGATGACGACATTAATGTGGCTTTTATCGACCACCGCACTACCCTCGCCATAAAGGAGACCATCAAAGAGGAATTTAGGAGATTCGCGCTGCAGCAGCCTTCTCCACCCCCTCCCAACACCAACACAGTCTCAACATCTTTTGAGCCTCCACCCCCCGCCCCCCCACCTCCACCCAGGCACTCATACGCCGAAGCCCTCAGGACCAATAAAATTAGAACAGGTACGGACGGGTCCAACGCCCACAAACCAGCGATGATTGTTTCGGTTCCGGCTGCGGAAAATTACGAGGAGACCCTTCATAAATTTAGAACATCCGCCCAATTTCGGTCCACGAACTTTGCGCCATCCAGGATTGCATCGATTGGCGACAACAAGCTGCGCGTGGAGTTTCACAACAGCCGCCAAAGGGACCAGACTCTTGAGAAGGTCTCCACCGACCCCACCATCCAGGCTGAGGCAGCCCGCGCCTTCAGACCTATGGTTATACTTAAGGGCGTCTCTAAGGTCATCCCCTCCGGCGAGCTTGCGGACATCATTCTCGCCCAGAACGAGTCAATCCGTGAGGCGGCCGATAGCGTGGACGACATTAAGCTTGCCTTCCTTAAGTCAAATAAAAACCCTGAAAGATACAACGCAGTGTTTACGCTTTCACCCGCCGCCTGGCAAAGTGCCATGCGTCTGGAGCGGATCAACGTGGATCATGAACGGGTCCACGTTGAGGAATTTTCCCCGTTCCGTCAGTGTTACAGGTGCCTGCAGTTTGGGCACACGCAGTCCCGCTGCCGCGCGGAAATCACCCCATGTGCCCACTGCTCAAGCGTAACCCACGTTCTCAACCAATGTCCGGTCAAGAATGATGCATCCGCAACTCAATGTTACAACTGTACCATGCACAGCCAGCGTTTCAAGTTAAATATAAACACCAACCATAAAGCCACCTCAACCATATGCCCTCGTATTAGGGCCATGAAAGATAAAATAGTTCTACGCACACAGTATGTTTAATAACGCTCATCACCATCATTCTAATCACTCCGACCAACGTAACACTGTAATAGGTATAGCTCAGGCCAACTTAAATCACTGCTTTAAGGCCCAGCATGAATTCTTTCAGAGATTTTTGGCTGACGACAGACTTCAGGTCGCTTTCATCTGCGAACCCTATGTGGGGAAACACGCGTCAGTGAAAAACTCTTACGGTCTCCATCTGCATCAGTATCCTACTGACTCGCCGGTAAGGGCCTGCATCGTTGTCAAACCTGACAAGTTGAGCACTTTGGGTGTCACCCAATGGTCCTCTTCCAATGTGTGCGCCGTACAGGCTAACACCACACACGGACGGATCTTTTTAACATGCGTCTACATTCCCCCTAGGCCTAAGAGTGGCTCCGACAGTTCCGCTAAGCACATCCTCAGCCGCATCGAGGCTTTCATTAGAAGCATACCACATGCAGATCATCTAGTATGCGGTGATTTCAACGGGTGGCACCCGTCGTGGGGATCACCCATAGCCAACAGGAGGGGAAATGAGGTGGCCGACTTCTGTCTTACCTGTGACCTCGCTGTCTGCAATCGTGGGGCCGACTTCTGTCTTACCTGTGACCTCGCTGTCTGCAATCGTGGCACCCAGCCCACTTTTGAGACTGTCACTCATGGCGTCGCGCGTGAGTCCATCGTGGATCTTACGCTTATTTCGGAGCGTGCGCTTGGCGCCGTTTTGGGCTGGCAAGTCGACACCAGTATTTGCCCGTCCTCAGACCACCACGCGGTTAGATTTGACGTCGGGCTCTCTGGTCGGATCTCATTGACCCGCAATAGGAAACAGTCCACATTCATGACTTCACCAACAGGCTCGCGGACTCTCTCCCTCTCATGACTGATCCTTGTAACCTTGACCGCGAAGGTCTCGACGAGCACATCGGAGCCATTGCGGCTGCTGTTGCCGGAGTGTGCGATGAGCTTCTACCACGATCGCGCAGTCGGGCCCGTCGTTGCCCTTGGTGGACCGATGAGCTTGAGCAGACAAAGAAACGAGTAATTCGTAACCACCACCTCATCCAGCGACTTAAGCGGCGACGCATGCCCCTCGATGAGGCCCTGAGGGAGAAAACACGCCTAAAGGATGAGTACTCTAAACTCTTTAACTCCACGTCAACCACCCACTTCAGGGAGTTTTGTAACAAGCAGGGCAAAGAGGATGTTTGGTCCGTTACAAATAGAATTATCAAGACTTCACCACCCGCCCAGCCACCCGCTACTCTTAGATGCTCTGATGGTACTTACACCTCTACTACCTCTGAAACAGCACAAGCTTTACTTGATAAATTCTTCCCTGATGACGACCCCGTATTCGATGACGATGTACAATCGCAGCTCCGACGTGCTGCCTCTGAGCCGCCTGCAACTACTTCTGATCCTCCATTCACCTCTGTCGAGATCCTTGACTGCCTAGGAAGTATGAACCACAAAAAGGCCCCTGGCCCCGACCACCTGACGGCAGACATCTGCCTCGAGCTCACCAAGTCGTTCCCAAATCTGGTGACCGGCATCATGAATCGTTGCCTTGAGATTGGCTACTTTCCCGTCGATTGGAAAGAAGCAATCATAAAAATTATCCCCAAACCAGGGAAGGACAGCTACTCAGAGCTCTCGGCGTTCCGCCCAATCGGGTTAATAAACGTCATGGGAAAGCTCCTGGAAAAACTTATCATCGGTAGGCTATCGCACCTCATGAGCACAGACAGAACCTTCTCTGAAAACCAGTATGGCTTCCGTGCGCAAACCTCCACCACCCATGCTTTGCGTGATGCCTTTGGACTTGTCACTCGTGCTAAGGCTGCCGGCAAGCAAGTCATCGCCATTTCCCTCGACATACAGGCTGCGTTCGACAATGCTTGGTGGCCGGCTATCTTCCACCGGCTAAAGGCGGTCAACTGTCCGAGCAACCTATATATGCTCATCGTCAGCTACCTTAGCGAGCGCAGGGTGCAGATGGTCTACGCGGACGTCTCGCAGACCAAACAGATTAATAAAGGGTGCATCCAGGGGTCTGTTTGCGGGCCGTTCTTTTGGAATTTAATTATGGATGAGCTTCTCTCTACCAACCTTCCGAAGGGATGCAGCATACAGGCATTCGCTGATGATGTGCTCCTGATCGTGGAGGCGGGAACGGTCTCCGAGCTGTCAGCGGCCGCTGGAGCTGCACTCCGCATTATTCACCATTGGGGACAGTCAGTCAAGCTCACATTCGGCCCTGCCAAGACCCAGGCCATTGCTTTCACCAGAAAGGCCCTCAAAAGTTCCATCTTTCTAGAGGGACACTTAATAAAATTTAGTAGAGAAATCAAGTTACTGGGAATTATCGTCGACAATAAATTGAAATTCATCCGCCATGCTGAATACATCTCAAACAAGGCAATCAAAATATACACCAAGCTCATTCAGTTTGTCCGAGC
>OZ004682.1:15000-33951 GCA_963924505.1 Agonopterix alstromeriana
ACCATGAAACCATAGCGCCTCGGTTTTGTGAGGCGCCACCTCAAGGCCGAGCTCGCGTATCCTCCCCACGACACATGCCACGCCCAATTCGGCGAGCCCCAGAACATCCTGGAAGTCTGACCCCCTGGCCATCACTAGGGTGTCATCTGCATAGCAGATGACATCCACTCCAGGGGGGAGACCGGTGCGAAGGACCGCGTCGTACGCGAGGTTCCACAACAGGGGTCCCAGAACGGAACCCTGGGGTACCCCGCAGCAAATCTCCCTCCGTACTTCCACCCCATCCCGACCGATATACTGCACCGTTCTGTCGCGCAGGTAGGCCCCGATTACGGCCCGCAGGTAGGGAGGCATGTCATGATATACGAGTGCCTCCCTGATCGCCTGCCAGGGGATGGTGTTAAACGCGTTGACGATGTCGAGGCTCACCGCCAATACCACCCCCCCCTCTTGGACTGCCTGTTCCGACAGGGAACGGACGCGCTTAATGGCGTCCACCGTCGAACGTCCCCGTCGGAATCCAAACTGACAGTCCGACAGATCGGGTCCCACTCGCGACAGGTGCCCGCTGATACGGGCGGAGATTATCCTCTCGAAGAGTTTCCCCGCCTCGTCCAGCAGGCATATCGGTCGGAATGCGGAGGGAGAGTCTGCGGTCCTACCTTCCTTCTTCAGGAGCACCAGTCTCGCTTCCTTCCAGCCGAGGGGGAACACGCCGAGGCGGAGACAGTCGGTGAAAAGCCGCCTCAGCCTGTTCCCTAGCACCGACAGAGCCACCACTAGCGCCCGACCTGGAACACCGTCGGGTCCAGGCGCTGTGTTGCGAGAGGCCAGCCGCCGCACTGCCCGGTCTAGCTCATCCTCCGTCACCTCATATTCGTCGGACCAGAATTGCCGGTCCAAAAGTGACGGGGGGTTAGAGGGACTACCCTGGATCCTTGGGAAGAGCGTGTTTACCACTCTTCCCACGAATTCGGGTTCCAGGGTTTCCGTCATTGGAGGGACCCACGGTTTGAGCTTGCCCAGTACCATTTTGTACGGGCGCCCCCATGGATCCCTGTTCAGTCCCTCCAGGAGCTCTCTCCAGCACCGGGCCTTGCTCTCAGCGATGGCGTGGCTGAGAGCCTTTACGGCGGCTCCGTACACCTGACGCGCTCTGTCTCTTTCCTCGGCTGGGGCTCGCCTTCTTCTTCCGGCTCGGAGGTACGGGCGGCGCAATCTCGCGACCTCATCGCGAAGTCGCGAGATCTCCTCGCTCCACCAGTATACCGAGCCTCCTCGGGCCGGCCTGACCCGGGGCATCGATGCGTCGCATATCGACGTCATCGTGTCCCGGAACCAGGCCGCCTGCGCTTCCGGATCGGACGAGATTTCTTCTTCCGTCCAGTCCGCGACGTGGGCTGCGGCGACGACCATTTCTCGGTCGAGCCGCTTGAGGGACCAACGTCGCGGAGGGCTGCCCTCCTGGCTTGTGCGGCTGGGGCGGCGGAGCGATACATCGAATACGATGTATCGGTGGTCGGATCTAGTGACCATCTCCTCCGCCACCCTCCATCCTGACACCATGCGTATCGCAGAGGGAGTCGCCCATGATAGGTCCACGACCGACTCCCCCTGCCACCGCACACAGGTGCTAGCTGAACCTTGGTTTAATAGACCAAGGTCCAGCCCTGCCGCCCACTCCAGGAGTGTCTCTCCTTTTGTATCGTCCCGGGTGTCACCCCACTCACTTGAGTGGGCGTTAAAGTCACCCAGGACGATGACTGGTCGGGGGGCGCAACCGCGAATGCAGTTGGCCAGCCTGTCCAGGTAGGCCTCGTACACTGGAAGGCCTACATTGTTGGGAGAGATGTAACAGCTAACGACGGCCGTAGAACCCCACTCTACGGCCACGTAGCCCAACCCCCTCCCCAGGAGAGAGCAATGGAGGCCATCCTTTCCCGCCCAGTATATGGCGGCAGAGCCATCGGCCGCCCCGAACCAGCGAGGGTGGTCCGGGACGGAGAGTGGCTCCGCAACAACTGCCAGATCAACCGACCACTCCGCGATCGTCTGGAACATGAGATTCTGGGCGTCGCGGCAGTGGTTCAGGTTGATCTGGAGTATTTTCGCTGGAGGCACTAGGCCTGTTGAGCCTCCATGGCCTCCTCGTCCGGTCGTCGGACCGGCTGGCCGTCTCCCTCTCTGGCTGAGGCGGGGGTCGGGCGGACTACCGTCCCCTTCTTCTTCTTCTTCGGCGGGGAGCATTTTTTGCTCCCCAGACGGTGGTTGGAGGGTAGCCCGTAATCGGAGCACACCGGGCATTTCGGAGCGTCCGCTTCGCACTCCCGGGCCTTGTGGCCCGTGTCTCCGCATACATAGCAGCGGGCGCTCCTGTCCACGTTGTCGGGGCACGTGTCCCTGACGTGCCCCATTTCGAGGCACCGGTGGCACTGGAGGGGACGTGCCGCCAGGACCTCTACCCGCGCCGACGACCACCCAACCAGAATACGTCGGGCCTCTGCCGCCTTCCTCACAGCCGATAGTGGGGCGCGGACCCATGCCGACCCAAGCCTGTAGGGCCCGCTGCGGATCTCCCCGACCCTTACGTCGGCCTGGGAGCACCCACCTACAGTCGCCACGGCCGCCGCTACCTCGGTAGGGGTGATGGACTCATCCAGGTCCATCACCCTCAGCTCCGCCGTCTTGCACGGACGCGTGAAGCGGGCGTCCGCTTCGCTCATGCGGAGCTTTTCCCGCAGGCTCTCCGCCAAGGCGTCGGCCTTGGCGGCGCTCTCCGGTCCGGGGACCTCCAGCAAAAGGCCCCCGTTGGCGGCTTTGCGCTGGCGGAGCCCGCCGGTGATGCCAAGGTGCGAAAGCTTGATAAGCAGCTTGGCATCCTCCATTATTTGGTGCAAAGAGTACCGCGATCCCGGTGGTACGGAAACCAGCACGGCCGCCGCCGCAGGTTGCCGCGGCAGCTTGGGTTGCGGCCGTCCCGGGGTCACCACCGTCCGGGGTGAGACGGGTGGCGCTGCTGCCCTTCTGGCAGCTGCTTTTGCCTTTCGGCCCACCACTTGGGACCACGGGGTTTCCCCCTGTCCCGCAGCCGACCCCGAAGGAGGTAGGGCAGTTGCCTGGGTGGTGGGCACTGCAGGAGCTTCGGTGGACCCCTGTGCCACCCTCTTCTTCCTCTTTTTCTTCCCCTTCCTCTTCTCCCCCCCTACAGGAGTTGAAGAAAGAGTGGAAGTAGGCACGTCCGGGTTCTTTGTCCCCGTATGAGTAGCCCCCGCAGCCGCTTCTCTTCTTTTCAAGGGTGGACGAGTCCCTCTCTCCGGGAAGTACCGGTCCATGATCGTGGACTGGAACCGTGCGAAATCGCGTTCCATTTGGACCGCGATTTGGTCCCAGTCCATACCAGCAGCCTTCTCCTGAGGACCCTGCTCTGCTCCAGCCGGGCCCTTTTTGGCATTCGGTATCAGCTGCCCAGCCCGAGGACCGGATTTCGCCCCACCGCGGCGCAGCTCCTCCACTTCACCCGCCAGCTCCTGCACGCGAGTCATCAGGGCAGCGACGTGAGCTCGGAACCGCTCGTTCTCGCCGTCACGCCGCTCGGCCCTGATACAAAGCTCCTTTGTGCCTTCCTGAAGGGCTCTACAAGCCCCTCGGAAGGCAGCAGCCATCTCTGCCTTCGTAGCCTTTGGCCGGGCGAAGGTTTCCTCCGCGGCAGAAAGACTGCGGAGCATCTCCGCGCCTACCTCCGAGGATGGCCTCTCTCCTTCCGGACCCACAACTTCGGCGCTGTGAGGGCGCTTCGCCCGCGCCTGCTCTCCTTCAGCCGGGTCCTGCGGTCTCCGCTTTCGCGTCCGCACGACTCGGCTCTGGGATGAGAGCGACGTCTGCGATATGGCAGAGCCGTCAGTCTCATCCCCACTGACGCTTAACACGTCCGGAATCGGGGTGGGAGGTCTGGTGGCTTGTCCACCCCTCCCGAAAATGAGTTTTACCGGTCCCGAACGGGGCCGCGTTCTCACTTCTTCCTTCTCAGAGGTGACAGTTGCCACCCTCTCTTGTTCGCCGGCTAAGGAACCAGCTTTCTCTTCTTGGTTTTTGTTGATTTTTTCCATGATTAATCCCACGAGTGTGGGGGATATAAACGTCCGCCCGAGCAGTGCCCCCTGTACCCGGGTAACCCTAATACCACTGGGAGATCAGGAGGTATCCCAGGGTTGGCCGTTAGTGACTGATGAACTCCCCAGCCGCTCTTGCGAGCATCCCGACGCCACGTGCCGCAACGCCGAGAGTTGAGGATTTATTATAGAGGTTTACTCCTCGCGGTCCGGCCGATTAAGGCAAGACCCTCGGTCCTAGCACTGAGCCGCGAGACATATCCACGACACTCAGTATACGCTAGGGTTACGAGACAGCGACGGTGGCAAGAAGAGGAAAGTCCTCCATTCGCCTGCTCTGCGGCAGGGTGAGTGCGCGCAGGGCCCGCCCATACTCCTCCACTATGCCCTCTGCGAATCAGAGGGACACGTAGAGAAACGAACAACGCGGCCGGGTCAAGCTGACCCGCCGCTCTCCTGAGGTCACATCTCAGTGATGTGACCACCCCACCTTGGGTTGGTTCACGCCGGCAAGCCGGTACCCCCCATATCTGGGGGGCATTCCCCTATCCACCACCCGGGGGACGCGCCCGATAGCAGACCCAACCTGAGCAAACCTAACCTGAGCAAACCTAACCTGAGCAAACCTAACCTGAGCAAACCTAACCTGAGCAAACCTAACCTGAGCAAACCTAACCTGAGCAAACCTAACCTGAGCAAACCTAACCTGAGCAAAGTGCGTGCGGCAGTGGTTTTTAAGTGACGACCCCTGGATTTTGTAGTGCCAGTTTGGACCCCCCGGTAAGCCGGACATTTTACTAAACTGAAACTGTATTTCGAAGGAGGAACCATCCCCCATCGACAGGACATATCGGGAAAAAACCGCAGACCTCGGGAACAGCCGACAAACTGTGCAGTTCAGTTTAAATTTTTATCTCCAATTCCCAAAAATTTTTGGCGCTGCAGGAAGATCGACGACACATACTTTTTTCCACGTCGTCCCCTCCATTACCTATCTCCCCATATTAGCATTTTTCAAAATTAAATTTCTGGCTTTTGGTTCCCGAGATATAAATTTTTCCCTGAAAAAGGGAAAAATTGCCACTCGCGATTAAGTTGGTAATCGCTATATCTCGTGAACCAGAGGCGATAGGTCAGTTCTGACAAAACTTTCGTTCTCCCAAGAGAACCGGAAGTTTGGGTACCCTACCTTTTGGGATACCCCCCCCCCCCACTTAAATTTTCAAAATCAAATCTGTTTTACCCCGCCACCGGACCACGTGGAGAAAAGTATCAAACGGAATTACATTAAGGCCCCTCAGGCCTATGTAATAAGATACAAAACTGCTTTTCATTTTGTATTCTTCTTTTAAATTTTTGTGTTTTCATATTTTCCAGACGGTTTTTACCAGAAAAATTTTTGCGTGTTAGACTTAGTATCCGTTCTAGTGTAAGACGGCCGGAATAAAAAAGAAGATTTCAAACTTCAAAATTTTTTCCTTCTAGAACATTCGAAATTCCAAAAATTTTTATGTTTCCCTAAGAAATATTTTCGAAAATTTTATGTTTCTTTTGTAAATTTTTAATATTATTTTTTATGTTTCTTTTTTAGAAATTTTAACAGCTTTTTTTTGTTTCTTTTTAAGAAACTTTATGTTTGAAATCTCAATTCCGCGATAGTTTAAGATATTTTAAGAAGTTTTAAATCAGTTGACCGGGCGCTATTGCCAACCTATTTTATTGAGTTTTTTATATTTTTGACATATTATTATTTGATTCGATCCAGTGTTTTTGCTACGATCGAAATAGTATTGACTTTTTATATTCTCTTGACATATTAATTGATTCGATCCAGTGTTTTTGCTGTGATCGAAATTGTAGTTGCTTTTGCATATAAGTCAGTTCTAAATTTATAAATTAAGCAAAATCCTTTACACTTTGCTTAATTTGACTTCTCGGCTGCCGTTCTCGGACGTCGAATTTGTAGTAAAGACCGGAAAATGCGTCGAACACCGATTAAACCCGTGGCTGGAGCATCAGGTCCCTCGGCGGTGGCCAAGTTGGCGCAACAGCCACTCACTACCACGCCGAGCGTTAGAGAGAAAGTGGAGCGTTTCGGCGGTTCCAAGTCGGGAACCCCTGAAACGCCTCACGCTCAGGCCAAAAAACTGCACCAGGAGGCCCTGGCGCAGTTGGACAGGTCAGGCAATCTCAGAAGAGATGTTAAGTTGGCAGTGACCAACTGCCTGACCGGCCTCCTAAATTTGATTATGGATGCTCCACAACGTATGGTGGGGCCCAAAACCCACGAACCCACGACGCTCCCCAAAGTGGGGGAAAGACGTCCAGCGACATGGCTGCGGAAATCCTAAGGGAGGTCCGGGCCTGTAAAGATATCCTGGTCGCTGGCGCCTCCGAGCAGGGTCGCTCCAACGACGCTCTACTTAAAGTAGAGAACCTGCTCGGGGACGCCAGAGAACAAATAAAAATGGTCCCGCAGCTGATGGAAAGGGTGACCTCAATAAAAGAGGAGATGGCATCTCTCCCGAACACAATGCAGGCGGTCCTGACATATGCGCAGGCGACTTCCAAAACTGCCGCTAGTATACGTTCGAGGGAGAAGGTACACGCCCCGACACACTCCATCATCGTGTCTTCCCAGGACACAATGGACTCCTCAGACAGTATAATGGCTAAGGTCCGAGAGGCAGTGGATGCCAAATCCACCGGCGTAAGGGTCGACGGGTTCAGGAGGGCCAGAGATCAGAAAATCGTCATCGGCTGCCAGGATAAGGAAAACCTGGCAGTTATCACAAGGAAGATTAAAGCTGCCCAGCCCGGCTTCGAAGTGGAGGAGGCACAAAATAAGGACCCTTTGATCATCGTCATGGATGTGATGTCCCACAACACTGATGAGGACATCCTGAAGGCCATAAGAAACCAGAATGGCCATCTCCTAGGCGATGTATCAAAGGAGGACTCTCGACTCAGTGTTAAACACAGGAGAAGAGCGAGGAACCCCCACCAATGCCACGTAGTCATGCAGGTCTCCCCGACCATCTGGGGGAGGCTAACGGAGGCAGAGAGGATCCACATTGATATGCAGCGTGTGCGCGTTTACGACCAGTCGCCGCTGGTCCAATGTGGAAGATGCCTTCGTTATGGTCACGGTCGGAAACTGTGCACGGAACAGGCCGACGTGTGTTCCCACTGTGGTGGCTCCCATTTAAAGGCGGACTGTCCACGCTGGGCAGCTGACGAAAAGCCCTCCTGCCGTAACTGCGCACTGACAAAACTGGAGAAAGTCGACCACAATGCGTTCGACAGAGAGTGCCCAGAACGAAAGAGATGGGATAATATAGCCCGATCAACAGTAGCGTACTGCTAAGGGCCCAGCAGAGAGCTACACGTCACCCAAAGCCATGAAGACAGAAGAAACAGAATCCCCTCTCCCAACAACTGAGAACATGGCAGCTGCTACGCACAGAACCAATAGATGGACAATCGGAGTCGGATTGGTCTATCTTGAGGAAGATCAGACGATTGATCCAGACATTGAGGAAATAAAAGCGATTAGCCAAGAATTAGCTGCCAGATGGACCCTAGCCAAAGGATTCGATCTACAAATTCGAGTGGAACGGCGAGTAAACGCCGAGAATCTATCAGACACTGTAGCCGAGCGACACAGATGGGAATTATTGTTTAGGCTTGCGGAAGAAGTTGGAAAGAGAAATGGTAGCAAAGTTATTGGTGGATAGCAAATGCCATATACATTTTGGAAATGTACACATGTGTATATAATTGGTATTACCAATAGCTTTGCTATAAAAGAAAGAGTACAAATTACCATATTATGATAATATGGTAAGATTGTACTTAGGAAAGTAAAATAGTAAGAAACGCAAACCGAAAAAATTGTATAGCAATAACTGCTGCGTTTGGTGTAAAATCTGTGATAAATTTGGAACTTTAATAATAAGGTGTAATAAGATAATAAACGAATATAATAAGACTCTTGAACACTGTATTTAATATATATTGAAATTAATACTTTTCGGAAATAATTAAAGAAGGCCTCCCCTTCTTCAAAATTCTTAAAATCACTAATGTAAATAAATATAAACAGTGTTATATAATACTCTCCGAACAATCTTATCGGAAACAAGAGGAATGACAAACTGAGGTTTTTGGCCGGTAGGAGTCCGGCACTATCTGGGTCTCCCTTCCCAGATGTCCATGATGGATTTTCCTCTTTTTGTCACAATGTAAAAAAAAAAAAAAAAAAAAACCTAACCAACGTCTGAGCGTGAGCAACGTTTTAGCGTGAGCCTGCCTTACCTGAGTAAACCTAACCACTGCCTTGGGGATAGGGTTGCCAACCATCCAGCGTGAGATGATGGCTATCCTTCGGCTATATTTCCTTGCTAACCTTTCTGGCAGTCCGTAGTCAGTTCCGTAGTCAACAAGGAACCATTATATTTTCGCCATATCCGAAAGTCTGTCCGTCTGTCCGCGGCTTAGGTCAGAGATGCTTAGTACTAGAAAGCTGTAATTTGACATGGGTATACATATTTACCACGCCAACAAAGTGGTAAAGTGTCCCCTCCCCCTCCTGCCAGCTTAACGAATGTACAAATGGCAAGCTTATTTCTAAAAATATTTCGACCAGCATACCAGCAATAGAGACAGTTAATTATCAAAAGGCAAATTTAATGTGTAAAAACAAACAGTAAATAATTTAGTTTTGAGGTTATAATTTTTGAAGACCAACAAAATATTAAATATCTACCCAAATTAACGATATTAACCGTGGATTATTATTGTTATAAGTAAAACGTATTGAACGAAGCCATCCTGTACAAAATCACCAGTTTTCAATTTTTTGTTCATACCTAAATTTAATGTTTTGTAAATGTCTTAATTATTCTATAATACAACATAAAAAATCGGGGATTTTTGAAAATTTATGTTTTTCAGGTATGTATCTACTATATTCCAAATTATCACCAAAAGTGCAATTAATGCAACCTACTCCATACAAAAATCCGTAGATTTCCCCGACTACTCTCACTTATTCTTAGAACAGATTTAGTAACGTCCAAGATATGTCGGATAGTATATGTATCCAATAAATTAATTACATTTGGTAATCAGAATTGGCCAGAAAGCGAAATAGGAATCGGAAAATCTCGTCGTCCTTATTTGGAATGAAGTATAGTTTCTTAAAGTGATATCTACTATCCGTAAATATATATAATAAAAACCAAAAAAACTTGAAGGCATGAAGACAGATCACAGTAACCCAAAAACAGAAATGTAATAGCTATGAAGAAAAACAAATTTTGTCTTTTTTTTTATGCAGTTGGGTTTTTTGTTTTTCTTAATAATTATTTCTTATTCTTCCTATGCAATGGCTACAGAACCCTATCATGGGTATCTATCCGACACGCTCTTGGCCGGTTTTTACTAAAATATTCTGTTTTGTAAATGTATAGAATTCCTAGTAACACATTTACTAGGAATTCTATAATAAAATTTATTTCATACATTACAGATACAGATTTTAGTCATTATGCACATTAAATCAAAAATTGCACGTTATGATTAATCACCCTTTCCTTTTCTTCACTTTAATTTTGGGCAGGTTGTAAATTAAATCTTAAAACCCATAGGTATGAGTATATTGTTATCGATAGGCTGTTGATGTATCACAGGAACAACTCTAGTCTCGTATATATAATTAAAACAAGTTTCTATAGATAATCGGTCTCATTGGCACGAAAGGTGACATAGATAAAAGTCTATCCAACCCTGTTTTTATGTGGCAGTTTATTTATGTAAAAAAGAGAAAGCAGATGCAATTGTTTCGTCTTAAATACCTTGAGGCCTTGCCATAGCATGATTTCTTGACTTACGCGCGACTTTGCCTTTTTCACGGCAAGCGCGTCTGTAAAGCGTGGGAAGGGTTAATTTTCTATGAAGCAGAGGCGCGTTGCGCGCGATTTTCTTTTAAAACTTCCATTCTGCTAGTGCAGCCAGTGGCCACACAAGCCATTGTTTATAAAAAACACACACTTGATATTTATTTTCGAAATTAATGCCAAACTCGCATAATTTCATACAAAATAACACAACGACGTTGGTATCCAACTGGATACCACGATGACTCAGAAACTTACACTTTGACGTTCAAGACGGTGACATTTATCTATGTTTGTCTTTTTCTTTCAAACGAAACGATACCATAACCAAGAATGAGAGAACTAGCTATTTCTCGACTCGGTTTTAAAAAAAATCCATCTATTCTTAAATGCAATATCTCTGTGCGAGAGGGTCTGATACTCTCATAATGCAGGGAATCACCTGCTGAACGTTGGGTTGAATATGTGTGCAATGCTTTTCCCTATACCGGCGACACACCAGTATGTATTTACATCTCTCAACTTGGGGCATGACATGATCTGCAAGTTATAACAACATTGGCTTTATATTTATATTTATGGAATGTAATATTTTTTTGGCTGCAAAATAAATGAATCGGTCTGCAGCATCTGTTACAAATATAAGGTATAATAATTCTGGTGTTGCACTCTCCACACGTGTCATATGTCTTTGTATGCCATTCAGAGCCACGCACATTGTTTTTCCTCCTCGAAGTCTCATGAACTCCTCCACTAGGAATATTCTTGGTGCAGTGCTCTATATCATTAATATCGGAGAATGTTGACGGTGGATTTAATAATATAGGATTTGCATCAGTGTCAGAATCAGTCTCCTCTGAGCTCGTGAACATGTTCTCGGGGTCATGGTACTCATTTGTAGAAGTACTCGCTGCTAGGCCGGTAGACACCGGCTCGGCGGGCGGCCGGGCTCCAAAGACCAAATCGTACGGTGAACGGTCTTTACTTTTAACATTATTTAATTTCTTTTGCAACATGTGACATGCGATACCCCAATTCGTACAACCAGTGGCATCCACCCATTCCAATAATATATCGACTACCTTTCCATCAACGGTTTTCTCCGCAACGTGAATTGAAATTTTATTAGTCGGCCACGTTTTAATTAACAGTGACAGTACTTTTTTCATCAAATCGACATGCTCATCCGAAGTTCTAATAAAAAGTGGTAGGCCAAAGTCTGCAAATATTTTAAACAATTCCACCGACAGTGCGGTCTCCTCGATCGTCACGATCGGCCTCAACAGGACAAAGTCCGTGTACATATCGCGGTAATGCAGGATATAACGGAATACGTCTGTACGTTTGGTCAACAGAAGAATGTCTAACTGTACGGTTTGGTTGAAATGTTTGGGCTTGTAAACGTCGGGATCCACTGGTCGATGAGGGCGGGAGCGTGCGCAGACGTTACACAGCTCCAGGAAGTATGTGACGCACGCTGGCGGGACGACATAGTGTCGCGCAAGGAGCGATAGCATTTTGTCGAGGTCGGCGTGTCGCGCGGCGCGGTGCGTCTCCGCCAGCACGCGGAAGCACTGGTCGGCGCCGAGCACGCGCCGGGGCGGCTCCTCCGGCGACTTCCTCTTCACGATGAGGATGTCCTCGCCGCTCTGCTCCATCACCTCGTAGCGCTGCAGCGCTCGACACTGGAACTCGTTCAGTAGACCGCCGTTCTTAATTAAATCGTTAGCCTTGTTGATTTCCTCTATATATTTAGTGACGCCGCTGCTCGTTTCAGGTGTCGGTGCGTGATCGCGGAGCTCGGTTTCGTCCGATGTGTTGAAGATCTCTCTGAAATGATTGAGGAACGTGAATTTTATCGCTTCGTAGTCAAAGTTCTCGTCACCCTCGTAGTCGTAGGTTAAAAGCGACGCGTCCGTATCTGATGAAGAAACTTGCGTGGTTTCTACACTATTTGCCTCAGTTTCCATCATTTGTATTTGGTACTCCGTCTACTATTTATTTTAGTCGTTCTGAGTTGACCAAATTAAAATACAAACAAAACAAACAGCATAAATATTTACTTACACTGTCTGACAGTTGTTGTTGATGTTGTTGGTTTCTGAAAGGCAATGGGATCTAGTCCATACAGCCGTTGTCTTCGAGGCGTTATCCAAGACTAGTAAATCGAAAAAACACTAGATGGCAATGTTAAAATTATTCATAAACCTGTCATATTGACAGAAAAAATTGCTGTTTATCTATGGTTTGCGTCAATTTTTTTAATAATTTCTTTAACGGCTCTGGATACTAGTCCTTTTGAGCCATTCATTTTTTTATCTTTATATTATTTATTTTTTGATGAGGGGATGATTGATGACGATGAATCTGTGGTCGATTTCGTAAGCTCGCGCGTTGCCGCCAAAATGACCATGTACGAGTTAACTTGAACCAAAACTTATTTTCTGTTATCGTATTTATTTGAGATTCCTGTTACGTCGGTCACTTTACGCAACTGTTTGGTACACAATCCGCACGAAATTATGTCACAAATATCTCTAAAACCAATTTTTTACGAATTTCAAATAACACGAAACACAGCAAGAGCAATGGCGCCAAGCAAAACTCGGTTTGCGTCAAGTCTGACAGATGGTGTTGCCAGTGTATAAATTGTTCACTACCAATAAATACGCAATAGTAACGAAAATATTAGTTTGTTATGTGTAAAACCAACATTAAAAGCACAAAATGACGATTAATTCAAAGTATCAAAATGTCTTTCACATCAAAACCTTCATAATATATTAAGGAATTAAGAAATTGCTCCATTAAATTATAGAATCCAAAAAAACACAGTAACACTTTCGATCTGACAGCTAAATTGGCACGATTGTAACGCCATTCTTCCAGTGTCTTTGAATGGTTTTTAACAAAAATGAAAACGCCTCATTCTTAAATTTTTTTCTCACAAGACAACAAACAAATAAGTATTCCGCGGGAAGCGAAAAGAAATGGACGGGCTTTGTTTCTTAATTTTCTAAATTAGTTTATTTGTCTATTATTGTGTTAACGTGGTGGAATTGGTTTAATAATGTGCCATTAAATATAGTAAAAGTGAGAAATAAAGATAGGTGCTCCCGTTTGATTCGGTTTGATCCTTGCGTAAAACTCCCTTGAACATTGGAATGTGGGAACACCCTTGCATTTCAAGAGATAGGTTAGGTTCAAAGAAAAATAAAACTAAAGACAACGGCTGTAAGGGCTAGTTACCATCGCCTTTCCCAAAAGATAAATTTGTAAAAAAAACAAAAAAGTTTTTCTGGTGAGAGTTGGTTGAATTTAGAAATAATAAAGTTATATTGTGCCTCTACACGATAACAAAGAACATTATATTTTTTTAAAGTATTTAATCTTAAATAAATAGAGAAGCAGAGCGGCAGAGGCAGAGCAGTGCAGCTGCAGGGCATGGAGTGCAACATAGTGGTGCGTCGCGCCGCGGCGGCGGACAGCGCGGCGCGCGGGGAGCTGGTGCGGCGAGGGTTCACCGACCACGACACCGACGCGTTCCTGCTGTTCTTCTTCCAGGAGGTAGGGTCTCACTCTCATGGCGCCGACGGTCTGACAGTAGGCCCATCATCATCTCAGCCGATGGTCGTCCCCCGCAAATCGGCACAACTCGCAGTCCTGCGCTGTGCTCATCCAACGTGTTCGCGCCGCCTTCACTAGGTCGTCGGTCCACCTTGTGGAGGATCTACCCACGCTGCGCTTTCGCCTCTCGAGAACTCTTCGGCCCGATCAGCCTTCGGTTATGCAAGTATTGTGCCCTCGCACCCATTTGGCTCAGTACTAAGAATACACTCGGATCATATTCTGGAGAGTATCAGGGTTACCCAAAGCATTGACAGTGCATACGGTCTTTATAACATGTGGAATCGTCTCAACTTTCTCGAGTGAGTTATCTGCTCCCAATATTTTGATATCTGTTTTCAGTCTATATTTCCAAGCGTGATACCATTTTGAAATCTTAATTAAATGAGCCAACTTTTGAAATTACTTGCCAGGTTAGCGCTATACATTTTTATACAGGGTGAAGTTTCAAAGTCAACATAGACAAATTTTTACTGCAAAAGTCTGCTAGAAAAATGAATCAGTGTACTGGTCCCCCCTCGCGCAGACGACGCTGCAGGGCGTGGTGCTGGGCGGGGCGGTGCTATTCATATTCTGCGGCGCGTCGTGGCTCACCTGCGCGCTCGTGCCGCCGCTCGCCGCGCTGCTCGTGCGCCTCGCCGTGCGCGCCACCCACGAGGCGGCCGCACGCTCACACGCTATGGTCTGTGTTCTGTTTATATTGCAAGCAACTGAGGAAACCTTACAATCTGAATAGTATCCCATCACTGTTGGCGACGGGCTGTGGCCATATACAACGTGTTAATGAATAAACGCAAATCTAGAAAGTAGTTTGTTTAGAATCGAGAGCAGAATCGAATTATCATTGTTTCACCATAGGTAATTTTTTTTAAATATTAAAAAAATTTACTGAACTCGATGTCAACCCACCAACAAGGTTCTTAAAATGTATCCATGAGCTTTCATTCATTGCTGAAATGATCATTTGCGCATGTCATTTTGCACAAATCATGTTTGCCTCAAAACTTAAAATGTGAATCTATCAAAATAATAAATTTATGGTTTCAATCTAATTATTTTGTTATAAATCAGTTGGGGTGTATGAGGTTTTGCGCTCATTCATTAACACATATAAGGTCTAACAAAATTAGCTGAATCTATTTTAAGATAATGATCAGACCATCAAACTGAACAACTTTATCTATAGGACTAACATTAAAAGTGCGAAAGACAGCAGTTTTTTTTTTCGCGATTTCGGTGTTGGTGCCATAGAGAAAGTTGTTCAGTTTGATGGTCTGATCATCCTCTTAAAATAATTTCCGCTAATTTTGTTAGACCTTATAGTTAGCGACCTCTCCATCGAATTCAAAGGTTTTAACTGTGCAAAAATTGTGTGCCTAATTGGTGCTAATCAGTCCCGAGGCATAGATTTAGTGCTACCGTATTTTAAATGATATTTGAGTGTCTCACTTAGGCTGTTAGATACACGTCGAGCTAGCAGACCTACTGAAAAATAAAGTATAAATCAAAAATTTTATTTATTGTGATTGCGTTTTTCAATGTGATTTAATGTCAAAATTTAGTGCCTATTTAGTTCTTAATATTGTATATATATTTATTTATTTCTTCAATAATATTGCTTCATAGGATAAAAAAAATGTATTTGGCAATAATGTTGTGTTATAAATATGTTGATGCCATATTCTATAATTAGTCCGCAAATTTCTTAAACTGAATTTAAAACTTTTGTTAGCATCCTCGACAATGCACTGTAAAACCTTGGTTCGTATTGAAGCAATAGTATTGAAATTTTGGCTAAAAGCAGCATTCAATTGTGAAGTATAAATCACATTGATAATATTTGTGAATGCGACCGCTTCCGACCTCGACTTCTATCCAGTGTCCTCAGCAAGTTACTCAAATATCTTTTAAATTACAGTAGCACTAAATTTATGTTTCCTACCCCCTCTCCCCCTCTCCCCCACCCCCTTTCCACTACCGTACCTTTTCTGAAGGAGTTTCGGCGTATTTATTTTTTAGCGCTCTTACGAGCCGTATCTCTTCGAGAAGAGACGGTAGTAGTAGAAGACTCTGCAGATCCTCATTTCTAGTTCCAGGATAAAGTTAAAAAACAAAGTTTCATAGATGTACAAATGTTGCCTCAAAATATCCTATAATATAGTGAGTCGTGAGGCTATGCGTGTGAATGGTCGGGTACGGACGGAGTGAAGTAGAGTAGCGTAGTGAGAGTGAGGTGTGGGTGTGCGCAGAGCCTGCACAAGGAGATTTTCGGCTACGTGGCGGAGCTGCGCGGCGCGTGGCCGCTGTCGGGCGGCGCATGGCCGCTACCGGGCGGCGCGGAGCCGCGCATCCTCCTCGAGGATGATGACCTCGCTGCCGGCGCCGGTGCCTATGTCGACACACCCTGCCACAACCAGGTACCTATACACTCTATTGCTTTGTATTGTCTCGTTTACGAGTAGGGGAAGTTTTCACAATATCTTTTTTCCACGTTTATTAATAGTTTTATGGAAATCATCTTGCAATAGCACGAACAACAAAACACTCTAGTAATGCTTAAGGGGGTGCCTCAGAAAAAAAATAAAAATCAGCTGTAACATACAAAACTGCAGTACCGCCTCGACCAAAATGACAGCAGATATTCCTTATCGACGGTTAAGAACAAATTCGGTCCAAGCTATTTTTTGGGTAAACCAACTTTTTTATGCAGGATTTAAAATCGAATTTTGCATATCCTGTGAAAACAGTCTAAATCTAGCTGCAATATTTGCAGAGATAACAGCCTGTAGAAATTCGGTCTAAATCATTATTATTATTATAATTTTTTTGTCAACCGTTTTGATTCTTAACATTTTTTTTCTTGTTAGAAATACTTTTCGGCTTTCCTTTTCTGTATAATCTGTCTCTTGTCAGGTGGTGGGCACAGTGTGCGTGTCGGAGTGTAGTGGCGCCGCGCTGACGCACACCGTGACGCACGCGGGCTGGCTCCACGACCTGCACGTACACCCGAGGTGACTATAGTGACCAGAGTCTCTATTCTGTCTTCGTGATCAGTTAGTGAAATACCAATATTCTGCCAATGTAATACGTATAGAACATAACAAGGAATATTCTGATTTGCATAATCTAAAGTGTCTCGCTCTAAGTCATACTCGTAAGCTCCCTTTACACTTTCCGGCAGATGGCGGCGGCGCGGCGTGGGGCTGGCGCTGGAGCGCGCGGCGCGGGGCGGCGCGGCGGCGCGCGGCCTGGCCTCGCTGCACGCGGTCACCAGCGAGCTGCAGTGCGACGCGCGCTCGCTGCTGCACGCGGCCGGGTAGGTTCACCGTCAGCCTGAGAGCTGCGAGCTGCGAGCTGCGAGCTGTGAGCGTGTAGTATATAGGTAGCTCGTCGTGCCACAGTAACCGGTGTCCGGCAGATGGCGGCGGCGCGGCGTGGGGCTGGCGCTGGAGCGCGCGGCGCGGGGCGGCGCGGCGGCGCGCGGCCTGGCCTCGCTGCACGCGGTCACCAGCGAGCTGCAGTGCGACGCGCGCTCGCTGCTGCACGCGGCCGGGTAGGTTCACCGTCAGCCTGAGAGCTGCGAGCTGCGAGCTGCGAGCTGCGAGCGTGTAGTATATAGGTAGCTCGTCGTGCCACAGTAACCGGTGTCCGGCAGATGGCGGCGGCGCGGCGTGGGGCTGGCGCTGGAGCGCGCGGCGCGGGGCGGCGCGGCGGCGCGCGGCCTGGCCTCGCTGCACGCGGTCACCAGCGAGCTGCAGTGCGACGCGCGCTCGCTGCTGCACGCGGCCGGGTAGGTTCACCGTCAGCCTGAGAGCTGCGAGCTGCGAGCTGCGAGCTGCGAGCGTGTAGTATATAGGTAGCTCGTCGTGCCACAGTAACCGGTGTCCGGCAGATGGCGGCGGCGCGGCGTGGGGCTGGCGCTGGAGCGCGCGGCGCGGGGCGGCGCGGCGGCGCGCGGCCTGGCCTCGCTGCACGCGGTCACCAGCGAGCTGCAGTGCGACGCGCGCTCGCTGCTGCACGCGGCCGGGTAGGTTCACCGTCAGCCTGAGAGCTGCGAGCTGCGAGCTGCGAGCTGCGAGCTGCGAGCTGCGAGCTGCGAGCTGCGAGCGTGTAGTATATAGGTAGCTCGTCGTGCCACAGTAACCGGTGTCCGGCAGATGGCGGCGGCGCGGCGTGGGGCTGGCGCTGGAGCGCGCGGCGCGGGGCGGCGCGGCGGCGCGCGGCCTGGCCTCGCTGCACGCGGTCACCAGCGAGCTGCAGTGCGACGCGCGCTCGCTGCTGCACGCGGCCGGGTAGGTTCACCGTCAGCCTGAGAGCTGCGAGCTGCGAGCTGCGAGCTGCGAGCTGCGAGCGTGTAGTATATAGGTAGCTCGTCGTGCCACAGTAACCGGTGTCCGGCAGATGGCGGCGGCGCGGCGTGGGGCTGGCGCTGGAGCGCGCGGCGCGGGGCGGCGCGGCGGCGCGCGGCCTGGCCTCGCTGCACGCGGTCACCAGCGAGCTGCAGTGCGACGCGCGCTCGCTGCTGCACGCGGCCGGGTAGGTTCACCGTCAGCCTGAGAGCTGCGAGCTGCGAGCTGCGAGCTGCGAGCTGCGAGCTGCGAGCGTGTAGTATATAGGTAGCTCGTCGTGCCACAGTAACCGGTGTCCGGCAGATGGCGGCGGCGCGGCGTGGGGCTGGCGCTGGAGCGCGCGGCGCGGGGCGGCGCGGCGGCGCGCGGCCTGGCCTCGCTGCACGCGGTCACCAGCGAGCTGCAGTGCGACGCGCGCTCGCTGCTGCACGCGGCCGGGTAGGTTCACCGTCAGCCTGAGAGCTGCGAGCTGCGAGCTGCGAGCTGCGAGCTGCGAGCTGCGAGCGTGTAGTATATAGGTAGCTCGTCGTGCCACAGTAACCGGTGTCCGGCAGATGGCGGCGGCGCGGCGTGGGGCTGGCGCTGGAGCGCGCGGCGCGGGGCGGCGCGGCGGCGCGCGGCCTGGCCTCGCTGCACGCGGTCACCAGCGAGCTGCAGTGCGACGCGCGCTCGCTGCTGCACGCGGCCGGGTAGGTTCACCGTCAGCCTGAGAGCTGCGAAGTACTGCGAGCTGCTAGCTGCGAGCTGCGAGCGTGTAGTATATAGGTAGCTCGTCGTGCCACAGTAACCGGTGTCCGGCAGATGGCGGCGGCGCGGCGTGGGGCTGGCGCTGGAGCGCGCGGCGCGGGGCGGCGCGGCGGCGCGCGGCCTGGCCTCGCTGCACGCGGTCACCAGCGAGCTGCAGTGCGACGCGCGCTCGCTGCTGCACGCGGCCGGGTAGGTTCACCGTCAGCCTGAGAGCTGCGA